>JAVSBS010006347.1:62097-104171 GCA_033124195.1 Coracias cyanogaster | reverse complement strand
AGGGTCATGGGAGCCACAAAGCATTCCTGGGAAAGGAGTTCACTGCCTCAGTGAGACATAAATCTCCGTTCACCACACAGTTACATCCATGTTGGATGCTCTTTTAGTTCTCATGTTGCAGTTTTGTACCCATATAATGAGGTTTTGTTCCCAACAAGACCAGGACACATGGAGGTGGTGGCTGAAGTGGTGTTTCCTGTGCAGGTTGAAAGGGTTGCTGGGGCCTTTCCCCCAGACCACTTATTACACTCAGAAGCAGTTAGTTGATGCATGTCAACTTCACTGAGCCTGAGATTCTCTTTAAGATATCTCATCCTCTGTTACCAGACTGAAAACGTTGTAGGACCATCTGAATGTCCTGTGAATCAGTGGTAAGCCGTGTGTTAAACTTGCTCTGAGTTCAACACCCTGTTTTTCTGCCGCCCGTTTTCTTGGTGCGCTGTCTGTGTCGGTAGCAAGGTGCGTGCAAGAAGGTATGGAGGGGAGCAGGTGCCTCCTGTGCTGCCTCTGCCTGTCCTCTGCGGCCTCTGCAGGGGACACACATGATGTAAAAATGTCCGGTCAGGTGAGTCATATGTCTGAATTCATAGTTCCAACTTAGTTTGTGAAGTGCAAACCCAATCAGTGAAAATATCACTAACGGCGTTTCCCATTCATCCCCAGCAGTGGCACGGCACCGGCTCCCAGGGAAAGGTGCCTTTGCTTCTGTGCAGTGGTGCCAAACGTGGCACTGCCTCTGAGATGGCGAAGGGGAAAGCAGCAGGCGCAAGCAAACTCCTGCTGTGAGCATTTGAATGCTGACCTGTCAGGAGCTGGGAAGCTGTGTGATAGACAGTCTTCCTGTTACCTGGATCCTGAACGCTTAAGAAGGTCTGAAACTTTATTAACAAGTTGATGTATTAATAACAAGTCTGTTGTGTGTGTACATGGGAGAGTGGGAGGTTTTTGCATGAGAAGATCTGACTTTCTGAGAAATCCCAGATGTTGATGCACAAGACCAGGTATTGCTGTGCTGGCTTCTTTCCAGAGAAGGAAGTTGCCAGAAGTTTCTGAGAAGAAACCAAACAAAACCTCCCTCCTAACCCCAAATAAACAGGGAAGGAGAAGTCACTGATGTTAGCTTTCTAACAGCTGCGTTTACAATGAATCCTGTCAGCAAGGACAAATAAAATCTCTTGTGTTGGAGAGCCCAAGCTATGAGGAGCCGATCTTTCCAGATGTCCTGAGAGCTCCCTGGCCTGCCACAAGAGACCTGTGTCAAAATAGTGCAGAGCCTGGGCCTGGGCCTTTGGCCTAAAACCGTTGGATAAATATTTTAGTGTTTTGCACATTTTGCTGCCAAAAAATTCAGAGCTTAAAACTGTCTTCCAGGGAAGGAGATCTGTATTCATGCTCATGTTTGATTCAAGCACTTGTTCTTACAGTGTCTGGTGCAAAAAGGCAAGCTTTAAAATCAATTCTCTACTCCATTACCATCCTCAAAGGATGTCTCTGGTCACATCATAGGCAATCAGCTCTCTCTGTCTTTTATATTATTATTTTTGTTTAAAACTTCATCATCTATGAAATCATCTGTCTCACCCTCTGCAGAGACCTGTCAGGGCACAGTCTGTGTATCTGCCTCTGCCTGGGAATAACAAAGACATTTCTCTGTTGCAGGCCTGTCAGCCTCCCTCTTGGCTGAGGGAGAAGTAGTTTGCTGATTTTTTTTTTTTTTTTGTGGCCCATTTGGTCCTTGGCTTCTTTGCTTGTGCTGCTGTTAGGGATGCCAGTTAATGTTAATCTGAAGGTGTATGCTTTTCTATTAGATCCTGGAGTAATGCCATCAGCATGTCTCGTATGGGTAACCAAACAGCTGTCAAGCAATACTGTTTATTGCATTTTACTTCATATCCTTTATGATTTATCACTGTGGCTTGTATAAAACTAATTAAATCAACAAAATTTTAAACTATTGTGAAAGCTACTAGGTGAAATGTGGGTATGAGAGCAGAGAGTTTCTAGCCAGCAGCTTTCGTACAGTCATTGAGAATACAGAGGAAGGAGAGACAGTGAAATTAAGTGCAAATAAGCGTGTCTTTTGTTTAGGTTTCAAGCAGGGACCTTGGAAATGTTCCTTGTCATGATGTTTGGTACCATGCTGAATTCATGTATTTTACCTTGTCCTTAATGTTGCTGTATTTTCTCTCTACCTTTGCACACACCCCTCTGGATAGGAACAGCTCTCAGGGCGGTATTTGGCTGCCTAGGGAGCAGTAAGATGGTGTCACATTTATGCTGATCATTACAGGGTTTATATTTGTTTAACCAGTGAGCTGGACAGTTTGGGCCCAGCACTATTTAATTGCTCCCACATAAGTAAAGTTACCTTATTTATCCTATAATACTTCTGATAAGGGACTGGATAAAGTGAAAGCAGGATTACCTGGTCAGTGTGGGAGCTCTGTGAACACGCCACAGCTCGCTCCAGCATGTCTCTGCAGCATGTGCCTGGCCCAAGTGGGGGTACAGCCCTGATGGAGCCCAGCAAGCCTGCTGTACTTAAAATGAAGTGCTCTGTTGGACTTGGTCCACAGGCCTCATTTTGACTGTTTATAATTGAGTAAATCGGGCCTGTCCCCATGGGAATTACCAGGATCAATCCTGGTGTGACAGCAGAGTGAAACCTTGCATGCTTGAATCTTGCATGCTTAATACAGACCATTTTTTCCAGTTTCAGGTCCTTTACTCTCTTGCATGTCTTGCTTCGCATTCCTTTAAATGCATCATAGATCAAAACTGTAAAATTCCGTCTGTCCGCATGGGTGAAATCTGTAATCCTTGTGCTGCTGAGGTAACCAGCAAACTGACATTCATTTATTTGGAAATAGTGGGTCGGTTTCCCACATTGGCACTTAGCAATCCTACTCATGTTATGGATTTGTTCAGGGCTTTTTTTTTTTTTTTTTTTCCCCTCCAGATTACTTACATAATGTACGGACTAATAGTTGCGATATGGTTTACATGTAAATTGTTTTCTAGAAGCCACATGTAAGCAGGGAGCTCAGGATGACATAATGCAGGATTAAATAATTGTAATTTTATGTTGTGGCTCAAAAAAAAGGGGTGATTGCAGTATGCAAATGATGCAATGCAGTTAAACCACATCCAGGCAGGAGTGGTGCAGGGTACAGATGGATGGGTCCTCCTTGACCCATGTTCTCTGCAACTGTCTGTTGGGTAGCTTTGGGAGGACAGAGCTTTCCTAGTGATGCCACTGCTTATTAGTGCCTTGTGATCATGAATAGCTTAGTTTTTTGTATTCCACATCAGTAAATTTTGCTAATATTTCACAAATTAAAAATGTTTCAACTCTATTTGCTCAGCACCAACTTTTTAGATCAACAGTTTGTAGCTTTAAATAAGCATCTGAGGTTTTTGTTGTTGGCTTTGTTTTTAATTCTTCTTTGAAACTGTACCTAAACTGGCTGTGACTTAGTGGGGGGTCTTGCTGCCTTCCCTCAGAAATGCACGTTTGCTGAACTTGGCTGG
Source organism: Coracias cyanogaster (assembly GCA_033124195.1). Lineage (NCBI taxonomy): Eukaryota > Metazoa > Chordata > Aves > Coraciiformes > Coraciidae > Coracias > Coracias cyanogaster. Next base: position 100,640 of record JAVSBS010006347.1, on the reverse strand, counting down.
AAAAGATGTTTTAGTGGAAAGTGGAAAAGTGAAGAGAGGGGCTGGAAAAATTCAGTGAACACTTCATTGCGGTGCTTATAGCCCAACTATTAGCATGTCTTAGGAAAGTGAAAATGAGCGTAGGGTATAAACAATACAATTCGCAGTATCCAGGATGAATGAAAAAGAAGCAAAAAACATGAGATGGGGCCAGGTAAGTTGCAAGCAAAAATCAGTAAAGCTATGCAGAATTTCCTACTAAACACAACAAAGAATTTTTTTTCCTCAAAGAATAGGCTTTAATTATTTTTTATTTACCCAGAGAAACCCTTAAAGAATGGCGCTATGTCTTTGTTTCCATGAGGCCTCCAAGTTTCTGCTATGAGAACTGGGAAAACTCAAGCTGAGACCTCAACATAAATCTACAAGAAAAAACCCCGCAGGCGCAGGGACACAGACCTGCCTTGTCTCCACAAGTGTCTGCAGGCTCCTGTCACTGCGTGCCATCAGGTAATATGTTCCCTATCAAACTAAAGCGGTTGGAGTGGCAGAGCCGTCGGGCTCATTATCCTTTGTGGACAATGCAGTGTGACAGTGAAATGGCTGATGAAATCTAATGCTGTCTTTTCAGTTAAAAGGCAGTGTGATGATTACAGCCATTCATTTCCTGAAGGCAGCTGAGTGGCAGGGATTTACCAGAGCGAGGAGACTGTACTGCATCCCCTGACCAAAGGTTGTACAGCGGTCTGGAGCCCGGTTACCTCCTGAGCGGCCAGACTGGCTCCGGCCTGAGCTCCCGGCATTTGCGGTGGCCAGTGTGTTGCTAGGATCAGTTGAGGCCGGAAATAGATTAAAAGGAAAAATAGTTAATATATGCAGAAAGCAAGTAGGTTAACAGCACAGGATGATGTGTAAATGAATGCGTGTGGTCCATGTAACTGTCTGTTCAGGCCAGATACTATCTTTTGAGCTTCCACAAGTGCCAGAGTGGTGAAGTTTCCCTGAGCCTTTGATGCCTGTGTTGTTCTGCAGCCCGGAGGATGCTGCTCTTGTATTGTTTGTGGCTACTGTTTCTTATTTGGAAGCATCTTTTGTATTTTCTTGGGAATGGAGAGGGTTAACCTATAAACATTAGTGACTATTAGAAGTCTGAAGACCAGCTGAAGGTCTGCAGGAGAGTCTTGCACTTGGTGCTGAGTTGGTGCAGTGGGTGGGTGGGAGCCATGCTGAATAAGGTGCACCTGGAGACAAGATTGAAGTTTCTTTGGCATTTTTGTTGTAAACATTCATCTGTGCTGTTGGAGGCCATTGCTGGAGGGGGGAGACAAGCCATGTTCAGATCTTAGTATGCATTGATTAATCTCCTGTAGGATGTATTGCAAATAGCAGTGTCTGTAGAAATGATCAAAGCTGGACAGAGTGATGTCACCAGAAACAGGCGTCTGATCCTGTAGCTAGCTAAAGCCCTGAGCTTCTCAGACTTCCTGTTGAGGCTCCTCTGCTGAGGCCCCAGTGGATGTTCCCTGCAGTCTGGCTTTGTCACTTGTTCTTTGCAAGATGGCTACAGGCAGTGACTCTTACGCTTGGAGCAAATAAATCTTTAGTAATTTTAATGATACGTCTTCATTCTGGTGGAGGTGGATGTTAACTCTCCACCCAGTCCTCCAAGGGTGTCCTCTGAGCCAGTGCTGACATCTCCAAAAGCCAAGCGTTTGCCTAGCTGCTGTAGTCACCTGGTGCTGCCATGCTGTCAGTCAAGGGCCTGCTGACTGCTGAGAGAAATTCTGTCCATCTAATTAGTATGTGTAGCAGCAGCAGATTTTAATTATATGGTTAAATACACAGAAATACAGGATTGTCATGTGGGATCAGTCTATCAGCCCTTTGTGGCTGACATCCTGCCTCCAGCAGTAGCCAGTGCTGGATATATTAGTGCATAACAAGATTTCTTTTTGCCCTCAGAGTAATATGCACAGGCTGTTAGAGGAAAAAAAAAAATTCCTTCTTGCTTTGTTGAGGTCAGTTTGTATCTGGAAGAGTAATTCCACCTCTGTGAAACCTTTCGCTCTCCTGTGCTTCAGGTTAATTCAGGGACTTCATGTTTTCTAGACAAAGGATGTAAGATGAACAAGCTGCTTTTTTTTTTTTTTTTTTTTCCCCCTCTTCCCTCTGGATTTAACAGGAAACTTGGTCTTCAGAATTTCCTGAATTTTGTGGTTTCTCCAGATCTTTCAGTGCTTTCTTGTGCCTAGTGGAGGTTCATTTGATAGGTGACCAAGTGATGAGCTTCCAGAGTATTTATGCTCCTGTTACTCTTTCCTTTTCACCTCTTCTTCTGAATATTTCTTATGCAAGTCAATCTTGCAATTTTTGCTAATAAACTTGGGTTGGTTCGGGTTCTTTTATTATTATTTTCACTATTTAATTATGCATTTTCTGTTGGCAGCTAATTGTACAATTCTGATCTAGAGAAGCATGAAATAGTAGAGTAAAATTGTGTTTCAGTTCACATGGGCTGTGGGATGTTCTGTGTGGCTGCTCTGTTTGAACAGATGAGCGTGAAAAGGGTAAAGAGAGCAAAGTATTCTTCCTGGTGGCAGTATCTGTTCAGGGGATGCCTCACCACATGGATGGTGTGGGATGGGGAGAGTTGCTGTTCCTTCAGTGTTGTGATTATTCTGCCTCCCTGTTGTACAGGGGAGAAGATGTGATGCAGCTCTTGCAATGTGATGTTAGAGGATCCCAGCCCACCAAATTTTGATTTTTTTCTTCAAGTCTGTCTCCTGCCTTATGGAAGGCTTGTTTATTCAGCTATGTCAATGTTGGCAATAATGGTAAACCTGCTCTCTGAGCGTCAAGAGGTCTCAAAATTTTATTCACAGAGGTCACTGAGCATATGAATACCAGTGTGCAGAACAAATTTTAATCAGTGGCCACCTGGGAGCCTGAGTCTAAGGCTCTGTGGAGTCAGAATGACTCAGCAGCCGAGCCTGGGCAACCTTTGGTACCCAGCAGCAAAGGATCATTGCTTCTGCAATAGTGTCTGGTGCCTGTCCAAGAGAAATCAGTGACACCCACAAAAGCTGCAGTCTTATGTGAGCTTAAGTGGCACAAGGGTTTTTCCAGAGTACAAATATTATCATCAAGCCCCCACAGACCTGGCAGTTCAGGTTCCTCAAGTTTCAGCCCCATTTACCTTGAAGTGAGGGGGTCATACCCCAGTGGTTGAAATGTAGATTGTAAAAACAGTCACTGAAGCTCTGTCGAAACTGTGAGATGCTGTTGCTCCTCTGGATGCTTATGCACAAAACTCAGCTCAGTGAGGGTGCGGGAAGATTCCTGGGAAGCTGGGTTCCCAAAGAAGTAAATTTCAGTCACTCAGTGAATGTGTCTCAGAGCATGTCGTAATCTGGACTAAACAAGTGTGGGTGTTATCTTACTTTTCATTGTGAATGCTGATAAAGGATTTAGAGATCCCACTGGACTGAGAGATAAGCCTAACAGGAATTTTCCTGATTACTCGTTACTCTTTTGACACTAACTAAATTGGAAGAGGGAAGGTGGAAAGATGTGGCTCTAATGGTTTTTAGATTTGATTGGTTTAGATGTGGTTGTGGGGGTTCATTTCCCCTGCTTTGGGAGATGTTGTTTAGCACTTGAGGTAATGGGTATTCTCTATTTGTGAAATACACTGGAGGCTAATCAATTTATGTGCAAATTAAATGTTACGTTTTCACACATGGAAGAAAGTTACTTTGAGAAGATCCTGTCCTCCCAGGTTCCCACCCACAGTGCTAACCCCAGACCTTGGCCCACAGAACCCTCCCTTGGGCTGCTGCAGTTACTCTGGGGCAGTGTTATAACTGATCACCACAGTTGACTGTGGGGGTTGTTTTTTTCTTCTTTTTTTTTTTTTCTTTTTAAAGAAACAGCACTGCAGAAAATGCCATAATGTAATGCCTAACCATACCCTTTGCTGCATGAGTTTGTGGGATCTCTGATAATGGTCTTTGGACTGGAGGTTGTGTGAATAAAGAAATCGTCTAATACTGCAAAGAACATACTGATTTAATAGGTTAAGGTAAGAGAGAGGTAGTGTTTGGGAGTCCTAGTTTGCAGCCTGAGAGTAAAGGAGTATGAGCATTTGCTATGTTGGTAGATGTCTGTCTTCCCAGAGGCAGTGCTTTTTCCCCTGTGGTGCATGCGATATACATACAGATATTGTCTCCTTAATTATCCTACTGGATATTTGCAGAAGCTTATGAAATATCTGCCTGTAGAAGTCTGAGGTTTTATATACAGTCTGCATACAACTCCCGTTCATGCCCTTGCAGGAAAGGAATGATGAGAACAAGAGAGTAACAAAGGTAGCTGGATATGCCAGTCTTACAGCATTTGGTAGCTGTAATTCACAAAAGAATATAGGAATGGTTTACTTTTCAGTTTATTCTTTCTTTTTCATAGATTGTTTAACAAAGACACATATTCCCTTTCCCTTTTGTAGGGTTTGCTTGGAGACTGTATCACTCCCACAGGAACTGTACTGGAGTAAAATGGATCTAGCAGAAGCACTGGTTGTGATGAACACTGTTCAAAACTTCCCTTTTTAAAACCCTGCTTTCAGTTGTCCTAATTTAGCTATCTAGACCCGAAATATGCTCTTCATCTGCTTTAGACAGGTTTTGTTGATAAAGCAAAAGATAAGCTATTTATCAGAAAGACTTAAGGAAAATAGTATTGTCTTGTGTGTGTGCTTCGGTCTTGGAGTCATTAAGGGCTTGAAATCTGTCATGGCTTTGCCTTTGTTGAGGATGTGCTTTTAATAGTCCCGTTAAAATTACCAAAACCTGAGAATAAACTTCAAGAATTTCTATTCAAAGAACATTGAAGGCATAGTCAGGCACTTAAAAATTAGATATTGTCAGAATTGACAATAGGAGCTGGGCTTTGCAACCTCTAATACTATTTTAATCTAAGTCTTTATCTGCGCATAAAATATCTTACATGTGATCTGAACCTGGAGACAGAGTTCCACAATTTCTGGCTCCTTAAAAGGAATTGTACTTTGCTAGAGTAGAGAAAGTATGGCAGGTGATTTTTGGGGGTGGGGTGGGAACAGGCAGGCAGTTAGATATTTTTGGTGATACTTGCTTAAACTATACTGTAAAAAGAAACGTACCTCTAGCTTGTGGCAGCACATATTGGGAACAAGCAAGCAGCTCATGCTTCTGACCTGGTAATGAGATGAGCTTGGACTCCAGGAATCTTATGAGTGGGTCCAGGTTGTAAAGAAAATTTAGTACTTCATGAAATATCTTTGCTTTGTTTAAATAATGGATGATGTTATATAAAACCCCAAATGGAGAGCACACTGGACATGGCCGTCATAGAGTTTTGACTGGTAATTGTTCATGAAGGATATGTCCAAAAAAGGCTGTTGTGTTATTTGGCTTTACTCTTTTTTCTTTTTTTTTTTTTAAATACAAGATTTCTGTTTTCTTTTGGAGAAGCACTGAGACAGCTATTCATAAGATTTTTCTGCAGCACCTGCTAGAGAGTATCATTTACTACCAAGAGAAGTGATTGTTTGCCATTATAAGTGTAGGGTCTGCCACAAATTTTGAAACAAAATAAGATAGAGCAGCACAGCAGATGTTGATGCCCATCGATTCATGGGTAGTACAAACCTAATTCTGCTATTAACACACTTTTTTTGGCAGTGTGATTACCCTGCCTCCACTGCAACTTTTTATATCACTGTAGTTGAGAACAAAATTGGGCCTGCTGTGTTTACTGATGAAATAATTATTCCAGAATACAGCTTCTTAGCTCTGCTGGTATCCTCACAGTTATCCATATTCTGACTGTTCAGGGATTGCCATTGCTTTGGCACGTGTTTCTGTGCATCCCCTGTTGTTGACGTCCTGTGGGACTGGACTGAACCAAAATCCACTTCACAGTTGCATCTGCCCCAGGAGCTGCTGAACACGTCTGTCAGATGATGAGGATTTCTCATCTGCACTCCTATTAAAAGAATGATTATAGCTGTGTGTGATGCACGCTCAAATGTCAAATCTGGCTGCCAACGACAATTGGCTTTGTCTTTTTTTACTTCTAATGCCAGTAACTGGTTAATTTTTATGTCTTATCTACTGATATTATTATTAATTTGCTCCACACTAGATTTAATTTTCACATGCGATACTAGAAGTAATAAATCTTGCTAAGAGGAGCATTTCCATGGCAGGAGAGCTGAAGCAGTAGGATGAACTCAGACTACAGAGGCATTTTTGTAGCCCTGTGATTGTCTAAAAATTCTGCTGTGTTCTGAAGTAGCAAGGGAGGGGGTCATTGCCTTCAACAAATTATGCCTGGTCACAGAACTTGATTTTTAAGGTGGATTGTGTTTGTACTCTGCGGCATGCGTGGTCAGATGATTTGGATTTGGGATTGGGAAAGCAGCTTACTTGCTGACTTGGACTGTGAGTCACAGATCACATGTCTGTGGGGCTGGTGTGCGTTTAAGCTGCTGGAAGTGTCTGGTACAGGAAGGACATGGGTGAACTTGAGGAGGATAGGGTTTATGCAAGTGGAGGTGAAGTAACTCTATTGGTACAGGAGCAGCCAAGGAGATGTTGTCAGGAGCAGACAGTCAATACAGGTTGCGTGACCCATGTTTAGTATTACTGAAGATAATCCTCTGGAAGGTGAGAAGGAGAGAAGGGGTTGAGATTTTTACATGTCCTCATCGAGCAGAATTGTAGAGAGCTGAGGTGGAGCAATAGGAAAGCTGAGGCCATGGGGTGAAATCAGATCACTGTGATTTTCAGGAACGCAGAAGCCTAGGTTCTGGAGATTGAGGGGCTTTGGGAAAGACCAGGGAGAAGAAAACATGAAAAGGAATTGTAATCTTTTGAACATTGAATTTAATTTGAAACCAGCCTTCCAGGCTAAGGCTCTTTTTATGATCCCTTAGCTTTAGACTGAATATAATTAACCCTCTCTTCCTCAGAGAAGCCACTGGGTCATGGAAAGCTGTCTCCTGTTTCCACTGCAGCATCCCAGCATTATTTGGGCTGTAATGCCTCATTGGTCACCTCACTAACCATGTACTTTGGAGGGTCTTCTGTCATGTCTGCCTTACTCTGTTCTGCAGGTTCATCTGCTGATTCTTGCTTTTGCAGCTTTCCACTCCCTTTTGGGAGCTGAGCAGAAAGGCAGAGTGATTTTCTTCTTGGCTCTCAAGACAGTATTACTCTGTTTTATTGCCTTGTTTGTTTTATGAAGAATAAAGCAGGTAACTTCTGCTTTCCTTTTCTCACCTCAGAGCAGAGGGTAGCTGGACTTGCCTTTCCCCCAGTAGCTGGGGGTTGAAATGTGCACCTTTCACAACGCTTTAAGCAACTTCATGACAGCAAACCCCAGGTACCACAATGAAGGATGTGAGCGTCCCTCCTCAAAGCAGAGACTTGTGTGGCTGAGCTGCAGTTCCTGTTGCTGCTTTATGTGCCATCCAGACTTCATGAAGTCATGTCATGGGACTGTTTATAAGGTAGAAATTGTCAGCTTGCTATGAAGTTTCACTGAAGGTAGAGAATAATAGGGTAAAAATGTATTATTAATATTGAGATTCCTGGATATGAATGGAAGCCATTTGACAGATTTCAGGTGTGCTGTGAATTGCAGATAGAGGAAAAGAGAAGAAAACTGCCAGAGAGGGAAACAGGGAGAGACATACATGAATCAGAGACATCACAAGTTGTGGTGGTTACTGTGAGACAGAATTAAAGATGTGCTCTTTGCTTCAAGTGACAATGTGGAAGATGTGTTAATACACTACAGGCTCTTGTGCCATGGGCAGTGACCTCTTCCTCCTCCCAGCTGCCAAGGAAGAGGCAGCAGAATGGACCCAGCAGGCTGTGACCCCACTGAAAGGGATGCAGCAGATCTGTGGGCACGTGTGATGGAAGGGCAGCGCTGCAACAAGTGTGCTGGGAAAGGAGGATGTGAGCCTACTACAGATAATAGCAGGCCTCCATAGAAAGAACAAATGTAGACCATGCTGTGAAGTGCTGGTTGCCTTCCCAGCACCCTCCCTTCGGAATCTGTCCTGTGGTGATCCCCATGAAATATATAAATGTCTAGGTATTACCAATGCTGTGAGCAGAAAGGAGGGCAGTGGTTTGAACCAGAGAGCTGAATACAGTCATTGTTCCATAGAACCAGCAGCAAGTGCCCTCCACCCAAGCTGGTAAAGCCCTGCCTCATAGATATAGATCTTTTTCTTTCATTGTCATGGCGACTCTTTACCCTTTTAATGTCTTTAAGACTCCACTAAAAGTGCAAAGGTCCCGGTGAAAGTTTATTGCTGTGTTTCTGGTAAGTGAAAATTCACTGCTGTGTTCCTGGTATGCTAACGGCTCTCAGGTCCACCTTTACCCATTTCATGTACTCTACTCTTAGCTTTTGCTATAATGTGGATCAAGGTCGTGTGGTTTTTGTTTATTTTCTTGCTGTAAATTTTAACCTGATAATATCCAATATAAGTGGAAGACCAATCTCATGGATGGCTGAGTTGAGTTTTCATTGTAACATTTGAATTGGCATTAGTGAATGCTGAGTACCCTTAGAAACTGAGCTGAATTTCCCTTTTGCTGGGCTATTGCTATTGTCTTCACTGGAGCTTGTTCTTCATTTACCCTGCAGCAAGTGAGAACGGCCCCCAGCCAGGGAAAGCAAGCTGAGTGAAAAGTACAGCAAGAGAAAGAAACCCTGAGAGAAAAATGCTAATTATCTATTTTGACCTTGTTGCATTAGTGATGGCATCACCCACATTAGCCAGTATTCATGATCATTCCCCAAGGCCTGAATTCCTTCTGGACAAGGAGGGAAGTCTGGGGCTTTTATTGTGGCTGCCTGGTTAAGTTACAGAATGAAATATATACCATGTAATGCTTTTGGACAAATTCAGTGGTTCTTAGCTGTTTTTTGCCTGCCATTTGTCTTCTGTAGCTGTAAGTAACTTCTGTAGCAGACAACAATTACAAGACCAAAGTAAAATCCTGGGCAGGGGATGGGAGTGAGCTGCCCAAAGAGGGCAGGGATGGAGCATAGCATTCCCTTTGTAGAGGAGGAGGGAAGTTGGTCAGTAAATTCCCAAAGAAATTTGTTCTACTTATTTGCTTTAAATGTTGGCAGGTGGCTGAGTTGTCTGTGTGTATAACTGGGAGCCAGAATTTGTGTTGCAACATTGTCCTGCTCAGTCGTCCTTTCAAAATGTTCATGAGGCCCCAGCTCTTACTCTTTGGTACCTTGTACAACGCAAGATTTCTCTGAAATGAGTTGGTAACAGATCGAGTTAAGTCTGCTCGTGCTCTGAGGGTAGGAAGGGAGTGGGCAGAGGCAAATGGGAAAGAGGCACGTTGTGAAGAAAAGCGAGAACAAGTTGTTTTCTGGAAACCTTCTTAGATTAGATCAGTACTGTATTTGAGAGAGGTAGAACTTAGCGCCTAGACGTGAACATGACTGGCATTCTCTGACTCAGTATACACTACAGCTTCCCTTCCCTGGAAGTGGACTACCTACTATGCATCTGGTTAGAATTAGGTCCAGTTTGTCACAAGGTGTGTTCAGCTGCCTAACTTCCTTCTCCTGTAAAAACAAGACTTGTATACACTCACTCTTGGCATACCGGTGTCTGGCTTCATTTCTTTGTGAGCTGATTTTTATGGCATTTGAATGAGGGATGGAGGTCTCAAAGCTGTAAAGAAGTAGGTCTCCTGCCTCTATCTTGAGATTCTTGGGTTTTTCGAGGATTGGAGGAAGGATCTTATGTAACTGTATAAGATGGCACAGAATCTGCACAGAGGAGTCATTCTCAAAAACACTTCATTCGTCTCTTGAACATCATCTACACCAAATCCTTTGTAAACTGAGCTTCAAGAAGTGCAGGAAAATTTGCTTTCCACAGCTAAAACCTAGGTTCTCGTTCCTGAGCACCAGTCCATGTCCTGGTGGGGAGCAGTTGGCTTTACTCCAGTCAGACACTATCTCATCTTGCAGCAAGGAGTTGACAAGATTTGCTCTGGTGGTCAGTCCTTCAGCTCTTTTCCACAAGTGACAAACTGAATGAACAAAGTGGGTAGTAACACACAGGCCAGGATGCTGGGCTTCTTTCTTTGGGACTGCATGTTTGAGCTTCCCAGACACACACAATATCAACTTTATACAGCTACAGATATACTTTACTTTAGATTAGATCTGCCTTGATCCTTTTAGTGTTACCCTTCTCTGTGAGAAGTCTGAATTTTCATACATTAAATGCACATTGTCCACCTCTGCATCCTAACGGTGTCATGGTCTGGCCTTTTTGTAAAGGTACTGGTGCTCTTTCCTGTATGGAATGAGCCACCTCACAGAGTGCACACTCATCTAATTTATCATTACTTCATCTTATTTTATAAAACTATATTTTGTATTGTTTTGTTTTCAAACCTGGACAAAGCAAAGACACGGTCTAAGCTAATGCCTCATTTTATTTATTGTAAGTCCCATGCTGCCAACTTGACCCATTTTTTCCATTCTACCGACTGTTCAAATCTCACAGATTAATTAGTCAAGGAAGGCACAGCTGATCCGGGAGCAAAATCCATACCCACACATTCTGCCTCTCTGTTATCCAACCCTCTTGTTTTTTTTCCCCCTTCTGGGATGGAGGCTGTCAGTATTACACTGCTCTGTAATAGACCTGACTAGCCATTATCATTAGCAGTGGGTACCAGCTTAAACCCAGTCATCAAAGAACAAAAATGCTGGCAGCTAAATGAAGAAATCCAGCCAGGAGGAAAACAACCCAGAGCATCAGCCAGGCGGCTGCTACTCCCTGTACAGAAGAGGAGGACCATGCAAGACAAGTCAGCTAAGTGTTGTCTGACATTTAAAAACAACTGTTCTCCTGTATTTGAGAATGTTGTTAAGAAACCCCAGCCCAATGCAAATTGCTGTCAGCATGCCTCAAAATGACCACAAACAGGCTCGATCCCCCTTTTCCTCTCTATGTGTGTATATAGGCAGCCAGTTATTTCGTATATTATGGGGGTGCCAGGCTCCTTATTTGTTAGAGCCCTAGGATGTCTTTAAGCTTGTTTGCTCAAACCTTGGCAAATCCTGTTATACCTGAGAGCCCCGTTTGTGTTCACATCCTACTGAATTTAGATTTTTCTCTTTTTCTCCCCCACTTTTTTTTTTCTTTGAAAATGTTATTAACTAGAGCATTAAATGCTGGCCTCCAGCAGGGTCTCTCCATATGTTTACAACAAATGTTTCCTCCGTAGAGGGAGGATGTATGTGTGAGAGAGCATGCAGATATAATGGGGCAGCTCCCAGATCCAGCCTCCCTGGGAAGCGAAACTCAAGCACTCGAAAATGCTTATCAATTCAAGTAACTCAGATGGAAACAGATTGTAACATCTCCCAGCGCACCTTTCACGCGTGGCGAGGGGAGGACTGCATGGACGATGACCAGATTTTTCTCCTTTGTGATGCATGAAGATTGGCCTGTCTCCCAGGGGAGCGCAGACCGTTATTCGGTATGGCAGAAACCGCTTGATCAGGCAGGTTGGACTTCAAAGGCAGTCGGACTGACTTGCCCCTCTGCACTCTTCTTTCAATCCAAGTTCTGTGCATAAAACATGTTTCTTACCAAGCCATGGCTGACTGCCGCGTGAGCAGTTGGGGGGCTGTAGAGCATCTGCCTTCAGCATTCCTGAACATCTTTCCTTGCAGCACAGAGGGCTGTGAGGTTACATGGCTGCTGCTGGCCCTGGGCTGCAGCCTTCCCAGAAAATAGCCCTTTCATGTACAAGGCAGGGTTAGAGGTGCTGTTGAAAGTATCTCTTTTAATGCAATTTCCATGGTTATCCGTTGGAACTGGGCATCACCACATTGTTCCCTAGTATCAGTACGTTGTAGATTAACTGTTTAGGTAATGGCCAAAGCAGAGTTGATTGCAGCTGGTTTGAACTGAGAATAGCAAATAATACTCATCAGTCATAGCCCGTTTTGGCTTGTAAATAATTCATAAGCTGACCCTTATTTTATACAAATGTGTGGTGCTCACAGTGATGTACTTTGAAGGACTTGTTTTTATTTAGTATATGCTCATCAGCTCCTTCACCTTCATAATTTGTTCTACTGTGGCTGTCACCCAGCAGTGAAGGTTTTGTTTCTGCTTCTTGCTCAGCAATCAAAACTTAAATGGAGGGAAGCAAAGAGAATAACAAATAATATGCTTTGGTACACATTTTCATGAGAAATAATTGCTTGAACTAAAAGCTTTCAGGACTCATTAACTACTAGGTGTTGGTGAAAATCCTACCAGAGCATTTATTAATAATGGAACATGAGTGACTATTGCACCCTGAACTCTGCCCTTTCTGACTATGCAAATATTTTTTGACCCTAATTGTGTATATTGTAACATCTCCTGAATAAGCTCCCCGCTATTGCAAGGAGAGGAGTGGAATCATGAAAATAGGATTTATTTTTTTTTTCTAATTTCTACATTCATAAGTGGTTGTAAGACTACAGAAAACAGTTGCTAAAATTGAATGCTAGATATTAAAACGGGAAAAAGAAGATTAAATTGGGAGGAGCACCCTTCCTCTGACTCTTCACATAGACAACACAAGTTTAAGCTGTTCCTGACTTCAGGGTGGTGGAATAAACTGTGCAGTCTGTGCTATAGACTATACATAGGACCCTTTAGTTGAAATTATTTATTTGGAAAGTTTGTAAATGATGTTAAGTCCAGGCACAATACATACACTGTCCATGATGAAACATCAGTGTTTTATAATCGTGCCTTTGGGAAAGCTACAATAGTCAATACATTAGCCATAAGTTATGTAGGCCATTGCAAACAAGTTCAAGTAAAAATAACTCTATACTGTAAGATACTCACTTGTGTTCACAAGTTTTTATATATGTTACAGAGAAACTGCCTTGATGTTCCAAACACATTGAAAGATGAGGCAAAATGTAACCTAAAGCTAGCAAAGCTGCAGACCTGCCTCTAGCTGTATTTCTGTGTTATCTGGGCACTACTGATATTTATAGGTAGTTTTATTTCATCTTTCCCCAAAAATTCTTCAATGTTACTTGGTTAGTAGCTTACAAAGGCTGTCCAGTTTTTGTTCTGGAGCTGCGTGGCCTGGTTCTGCCAAAAATCCCCACCCCTGAATTCTGTTGGGATTGGCGCCTGAGGGTGTTTTGCAGCATACCTGGTGCATACACAAATATTCTAGAGAGATTCAAGTAGTTTGAAGCTGAAAGAGGGGCAGTGGAGCAGTTGAGAGGTGGTATAGAGATGGTACCTTTTGCTTGTGTCCAACCATGTGCTCACTGTCATCGTTGTAAGCAGGCAGAAGTGACACAACACTGATAGTTACTGTGAGCCTTTCCCTGCTGAAATCAATGGCAAATACTCTGGTGACTTCAGTGGAATCAAAACTGGGCCAGTCCTTTGCAAAGTCATGTTCTTTAAGGGTAATCTGGAAAGTGTAACTAAACTAATTTTATCATCTCTAGAATTACTGTCCGATGTTAACAATTAAATATTTTCTTTATATTAACAACTTCCATTTGCTTTCCCAAAGTGGTCTTAACCCCTTCTCCCTCAGCATGCTGCTCTTGCTGTGTTAGTCCCTTTGCGCTGGCCTGCAAGGATCTGGAGAGATTTCATTTTGCTCAGGGAGCCATCCTTTTGGAGCCTGATTCGCTCAGTTGGTTTTATGGTTTATGGGCTGCTGGGGGGGCGCTTTCCATCTTCTGCCCAGCCTAGCGTAACTCCAGCTCTGTCGCTTCTGCCTTTCTGAACATCGTAGGGTGTATCAGTGCTGCTCTGCTTGATAACGTTTGATGGAAAGTACTGTGGTTCTGCCTGTTGCATGCAATGCCCGTGGAGATGCGTTTTCACCTGTTTATTTTCCAGCTCATGTTTCCTGGGCGTTTTGATGCAATAGACACTGACTTTTGCTTGACGAGGCTTAACCGGTCACTGCTTTGTGTAACTGAGGCCTCGCCTAAACAGTTGGTTAGTTTATTTTCCCGCGATCATGTCCTAACTACTTCGATAGCTACCTCACTACATCTTAGTATTTAATGGCTTATGAAGCATATGTAATTTTGTAATAACTTCAGGACTCGTTTTCATAATATCAATTTGTAGTAGCTAGAGAACTCTTCATTTTCATTTTATTGCTGTAACAATTGTTCTAGAAGGTTAATGCCAGTAGTCTGGCAGTACTAGTGGTGTGTTAGCATCTGTTTCTCACTGAAGTATGTGTCCTTCTGTCTATGGGGGCCTGTTCTTGCCCTGACTCGGGGCGTGAGTGGCCTAAGGAGGAAGCACATGTGGAAGTATAAATTTTCCTTGAACATTTATTCTTATGTTTTGAAATGGGTTTTGGTACAGGTGAGAGCAGAGCTGTCATCTGTATGATTGCCTGGGATTTGCTCTTTACTTCATGGACAGGTAATTCCCCTTTTTTTTCTTCCTTTCATCCCTTCAAAAATCCAAATTTAACAGCTTCTTACTGCAGCACCAGCAGTGGACTCTGCAACACTGCTCTGAGGTTTATTGGCACCTAGAAATGATGTTACACTTCAAATCTGAACTTACCTTCAACCTAAAGTCACTGGAGCACAGTGGATGTGTCTGCTAGACTAAAGGAACCTTCTAATACCCCATTTTTGTTTGCCACGTGGGTGCTCCCAGTCAGTAATCAAGTTGCTTTTCACATCTGCTTTGATAATCTACAAAAAACTGTTATTTGGCAGGGCGCAGAGCCCACTAAGGAAGACAACTGCTTAATTTGACAGGATCTCGTTTTTAAAAACATGCTGATTGTCTTAAAATAAAAGACAAATGTAATTCACCTCCTTAGATTGGCTAAAACAGATACTAGGTTGACAGGTCAATATCCACTCATTCATTGTATTTAAAATCTGATATAACATTAGCTTTCTCCTGGAATGACATGAGTATTCTAAGATTTAATAAAAATAAACAGGTTGGGTTTTTTTATTGCCTCCTCTCAGACAGCTCTTAAGTGCAGTTTACTTGCCTTAAAACAATCTAAATTTAATAACTGCTGATTAACAGCCTTGTTCTACTTGTTAAAATTGAAGTGTTTTGTTATCTTCTGCTATGGAATTGAAACTGGTTTTGAGCCCTTTCTATGTTATTACTGTCACTTTTAGAGCATTTTAAAAGGTCTTTAGTCTTTAATTTTGCTGCCTGGAGAGTTTCTTCTTGTATCATCTTGTTTAAATGTTGCTTTCAAGACTTCTAGCTCAGTATTTATTACTATAAATTTGCTTTTTTGGCTTTCTCTTCTGTATAGGTTGGTGTTTTTCTTTAAAAAATTTTGTCTGTTTTTATTGACTATGGAATGATCAGATAAAATGTTCTAGCCTTTTAAGTGTGAGGCAAATAGTTCATCTTTGGTTTCTAAGTAGTTTTCAAGCAATGTGTCCTGTGTTTTCTGGAGCAAGTTAATGTGCATTTACTGACTGAGCTGGCGCAGGGCTAAGGACCACTTTATTATGAAAAAACATGCTGAGGGTGTCCAAGGGATGCTAATAACTATTTCATTATTATTAATTTTCCACTGAAGTGATTTAGTAACAGACCTTTACCACAAAGATAATTTAGCAGCTAAATTATATCTGAATTATATGTGCACTTCCACTCTGTACACAGCCTATTAGCACTTCTGTTGAAAGCAGATAAAGTTGGAACACATTTTGTAAAGGAAAGCACATTAGAGAATAGGAATTAGTTTAGTTCTGCTTGTGATAGGGGGGGAAAAAAAATAACCACAAACTGCTAACGTTTTGAATATTTTTTGTGTTTTATTTTCATTGTCTGACTGTGGCTTTTCCCCCATGTCACCTGAACCAGTAGGGCTGTTACTGGTTCATCTTTTTGTTGTGGGAGGGTTTCTTTGCATTGTCCATGGGTTATGGATTAAGAGCTTTCAGTGCATTACTTATCGAGCAGAATCACTGAATACTTAGCAACAAGCTTTTCTCTCAAGTGTTTTTAATGAAACAGAAGTTTTCTGTTGCTATCTAATAGGTTTAAATACTATTAAAAAGAAATCCCCTCCATTTCAGTTAATCAGATTTTGTTTGCTACCCATGATAAGCTTGCTAGCTTTGACATGTTCAGAGGGAGATGAGACCTGAATGTTTTATTTTAAAAAGAAAGACCAAAAAAAAAAAAAGGTTTTGTGTGAGAAATCTTCCTTTGCGGTTCATAAAACCAAGAAGAGGGAGAGAAAGGGTGCAGTAATAAATTTTCTGTCTTTTACAGCTGGTTTTATAGAAGAATGCATGAAAAATACTTGCAAATCCGTACAAAGTGATGTGATTAGATTTTCACAGTGACAACAAAAATGTTTAGCTTCAAAATCTATTACAGAAACTTGCTTTCTGCATTTATTTCTTTTTTTTTTTTTAAGACCTATAGCAAGTATATTGTTTGCCAAACACTAGGGTTTTTAGCCTCCCTGAAGGGCAGCTTGGTAACTCTCCAAAGATTACCATACTGCTGACTTCAGAGAAAAGAAATAGAGAGCACAGGAAGAAATTTATTTGCAACCCAGGCAGTAAGAGGAGAACAAATCCCAAGTGATTGTGGGAACCGCTGACACCAAATTGCCTGGAGAAAACATGTTGTTTGGTGCATTTGGGGATTTGGCTGTTATGTGACACTGAGAACCTCTTGGATTTGAGGGTAGAGCAAAAGTCCCTCAGCATCTCCAGTGGACGGGGGGCCCAGGCTTCTCAGCCAGGCAGGGGGTGCCCAGGAGGCGTCTGCAGCCAAAGTTGAAATTGTCTCTGCCTTGAATGATTAATAGCTCAAGTCTCACAGGTCATTGTTTTTTTAAAATTACACATAGTTTATACCAGTTTTATCACAAGGACTTGTCTGGCACTTCCAATTTATATGACAAGCTTTCCCGTGTTTTAACATTTGCCAAACTGTGACCTTTTAGTTTGACCTTTTCTGTGTGCACTTGCTACATCTTTGAAGCTTTTTCCTATTTATTACATACACATTTTTGGTTCAAATGAGTTAGACTGTTGGGAGAGCACTATAAAATGTCACAAGGGAATTGCCTGGATAATATTTACTGAAGATCGAATAACCAGGTATAGAGTTAAAATGATGAAGAGAAGTATTCAGTAACTCCTTGCTCTGTAAATGAGGCTCAGCTGGTAGAGGAAGAAAATAGCCCAGGAATATGTAAGTCTGCATTATACTGTAAATACACAAGGGAGCTCAATTAAGGTTGTTCAGGAAATCTTGCTGACAGTTTGCTTCGAAGGTGTGATTTTTATAAACTTAATGCTCTTTTAGAAAAGTAGTTTCTAAGCTACTGTGTGTTTTCTAGAGAAGCATACAATATACTTGCTTCAGGGAGAACCTGCAAGCAAGAACTGTGAGATACATTCAGCTCACGTGAGAACTGATCTCACAAGATCTGGTCTTGCTGATAGAGAAGTCTGAGTTGTGCTGGAGGTCAGTATGTCCAACACCAATGTATGTGGGTGTCTGGTTGTTGGGGGAGAGCCCTCTGTGTGCTCCTGGGTTGTACCTGGTTCCTGCTGAGCAGAGAAATCTTAGCGCTGCATTTATTCAGGCAGGTCGTTGTTCTTACAAGCCTGTGTTTTGGAGGCAGCATTGGGAGTGAAAGGGACTTGCTGCGTAGAGCTTTGGTGGTGGCAGCAATCAGGTGGTTACTGTAGTCCAGCCACTGCTGTTCCGACCGCTAGTCTATCCAGGGAACGTTTGAAAACTTTGTGTTGGTGAAGGATGGAGGCCTGGATCATCCCCACTCGCATGAAGGCAGCAATTTAAGGCACTCTTAATGTTACAGCTTTGGCAAGACGTGGCTGGGCAGAGCCCAGAGGATCTGCACACACTGTGGTTGGCTCCAGCTCTGGTAGACAGCAGCTGAGGACTCTGGCTGGTTTGTTTGCTAAGGCTCTGCACTGGCAGGTATGTTGGGCTGTCTGTGATAATTGCAACTGTATGGGTTGTTTAAAGGTGACCCTGTCCTCACTTTATGGGTTTCCTTCACCTGTTAGCTGGAAAGGTAGTGAGGGGCAATACCCTTCAAAGCCATTAATAACATGGAGTTCTGTAATCATAGAATACCAAAAAAGTATTGCACCAGCAAGTATTGTGCTGTTGTGTCTTTTGAACATAGGATTAATGAATTGTCCAGATTTCCAGTCCCTGAGGTCACGTAGGTCTTGGCCATGAAAAGAAGGTATGTACACATGTGGGTGCTCACTTGTTTTTTCATAACCCACGTGTATATACAAGTGGTTGCTACCCTTAACTACAATAGAGTTTTTCTCCTCTCGTATTCCTACAGAGAAAAATAATTTGCTTGTAATCCAGTTGTGTGATGTCTTCAAACTGGTTGATTTCTTTATTCTTACTTTGGTTTGTTTTTTAAACTGGTATTTTGAAACTCTGTGCCAGTTGGCATTCTGCATAGGGGAGCAGAATCAGCTGCTTTGTCAATATTTTACCCTAATGTATTTTGTTCAGTGTAAGTTGAAATTAATTGCCTTTTTCTTTTCTTTGCAAAGCCAATTACAATTCTGTCATCTATTTGGGATTAATATACTAAATGTAACCCTTTGCCCAGAAAAATATTCTACTTAGTACACACGTATTCTGCTTACCCTAGGCATAAGCAGAAGCTGCATCAGTTTCAATTAAATCCCTCTGGCTAATAGTTAAAGAATTTTGGGTTTATGTCCTTATTTGAGTTAAATATGGATTATACAGATAAGATTTTAAATAATTTCCTCACTGAACATAATTAAAGTGCTGCAAAATCAAGATTACTTGAATATCCAGTCATGTGGTTTTCTCCACCTGAGTCTTATACTGAGATGTTGATGCTAGATTGATCTAAATGTTTTGAATGTAAGATAGCAAAAAAAGTGAGAACCCTTGGTGAAACTGGAGATAGAATAGAATCATAGAATATAATAATAGAATCATTTAGGTTGGAAAAGACCACTAGGATCATCTAGTCCAGCCTGACCCCTAGACCATGTCTCAAAGCACCACATCTACCTGTTTTTTGAATGCCTCCAGGGATGGTGACTCTACCACCTCCCTGTTCCGATGTCTAACCACTCTCTCAAGAAAGAACTTCTTCCTGATATCCCATCTAAACCTGCCCTGGAGCAACTTGAGGCCATTACCACTTGTCCTATCATTACTTACCTGGGAGATCAGCACCAGCCTCACTACAGCCTCTTTCTAGGTAGTTGTAGAGAGCAATAAGGTCTCCTATGAGCCTCTTCTTCTTCAAACTAAACAATCTCTGTTCCCTCAGGCGCTCCTCATATGACATATTCTTCAGACCCCTCACCAGCTTTGTTGCCCTTCTCTGCACCCGCTCCAGCACCTCAATGTCCTTCTTGTCCTGCAGCGCCCAAAACTGGACACAGCTCCAGGTGCGGTCTCACGAGTGCCGAGTACAGGGGTACAATCACCTCCCTACTCCTGGGCACACCATTTCTGATACAGGCCAGGACGCCGTTGGCCTTCTTGGCCACCTGGGCACATGTGGGCTCATGTTCAGCCGGTTGCCCACCAGCACCTCTAGGTTCTTTTCTACCAGGCAGCTTTCCAGCCACGCTTCCCCAAGCCTGTAGCATTGCTGGGCATTATTGTGACCAAAGTGCAGGACCTGGCACTTGGCTTTGTTAAACCTCATACAGTTGGCCTCAGCCCATCAATCCAGCCTGTCCAGATCCCTTTGCAGAGCCTTCCAACCCTCAAGCAGATCAACACTCCCACTTGACTACCACTTCCTGGATGATGAGGGGATTATCCTGGTCTCCATCCCTGTCTTCAGGCTCAGGGAGCTGAATACCTTGGGTGTAACTGCTCTGGCTGCCAAAGACCGAGGCAAAGGTAGCGTTAAGTACCTCAGCCTTTTCCTCATCCTCAGTGACAATGTTCCCACTCTCATTCAATAAAGAATGGAGATTCTCTCTGACTTTTTTTGTTATTAATGTATTTGTGAAATTGCTTTTTATTATCTCTTGCCACAGCAGAGATAGCAGCAGCCGGACTGATTTCTAGCTGAGCTTTTGTCTCTCTTGTGTTCTTTCTACATGACCTAACTAAATCCCTGTCCTCTTCTTGAGTAGCCTGCCCTTTCTTCCAGAAGTGGTAGACTCTTCTTTCTCCTAAGTCTCAGCAAAAGCTCCCTGGCCAGTCTTTTCCCCCGCCAGTTAGTCTTGTGGCACATGGGGACAGCCTGCTCCTGTGCCTTTAAGACTTCCTTCCTGGACAAGGTCCAGCCTTCCCAGGCCTCTCTCACCCTACGATGGGATCTCTCATCATCTCCCATGATGGGGATGGGAGGAAGAGAGGGATCAGGAATCTACTCAAGCAAAGAAAGGTGCTCCTTTGTGAGTTTTGAATACCAGGTACTATTTGAATATTTTGGGTATTTCAAGTGGGCTGACTTTACTAATGGTGGGAAGGGCAGGCTGACTATGTACTTTTTCTCCAAGCTCTGTTTGGTTATATTTTAGGGTAAAAATTTAGGAGAAATTGGGTGATAGGGAAGTAAAGCTAAAAAATGACCATTGAAACTAGACACAGATTTCAAATGTCACTTGAGTCTGAGGGTGCTTGGCTTTCTTTGTAATATGGTGTGTATATATGGATAAGTAGAGTCCCAGGATGGATTTATCACTTCTAAAGGTATCACAGCTTGTCAGAACTGCCACTAATTGTTGTCCTTTGTGTCCTGGCCTGTTGTACTGTCTCGCCCAGGACCTCTTCTGGCCCTGAGAGACACATGGAGCTCTAACCAGGAATTTATCCTGATTTATGCAGTATTGATTCATACAAGCAGGTAAAAAGGAAAATGCTCAAGGCTTTTACAAAGACTCACATCTGTCAAACTCTGAGGTTCTGGGATTCATTCTGTTTTCATTTTGATGGAGTTTAGCTCCTTGATAGGTTGCCTTTTGGTTTTGAATTAAGTGCAGGATTTTGCCCTCAGCCCTGAGTATTCTCCATTCAAGTGGAGTGTGGTTTTCACAGGGCTGAGATGTGAACTTCTCAGTATTTAGTCTCACTTCCAGTATGAAAGATTTTCTTTTAATTTTTTATTTTTCCCCTCTTATGCTATGGAACATCAACCCTGGAGATTTTCCTGTTGATTTTAGTGTTGTCAAACAATATGGGGTAAAGTTTCCATTAAAAAAGCCGTATATAAATTAGCTGCTCCTAAAGTGATAGAAAGTTATCTAAATACTGCTGTGGAAAAGAAAAAGTATTCTCCAATCTATGTACACATCAGAGAATACTTGTATTTGGCTCAGGAAAGCACTCAGCGTGAACTCTGTCCTACCCAAATAGTCCAAGAGCTGGTGTTACACTGAACCATTCATGTGGCAAATTAAAAAGTCTGGTGGACAGATGATAGGGTTCCGAGAACTCAGTAGAACTTATTACCTACGAGACTGCTCTTTCTGTTCCAGTGACATATGTGCTGGTAGTTTTGCAACAGCAGGAATAATTAGGAAAAAAAAAAGTACAAGTCTAGTATTTTGAGACTTCATTTTAATGGAGCAAAAGAACCAATTTCTGCCTCAATATATGCAGGATTAAGTGGAAATCTCCCCTCTATTGCCTTCCCAAGATGTGAGCTTCCTGATCGAAGTCATACTTGTTAAGCTCAAATGGTGATGGCTGCGTGAATATATTAAGGTAAATCCTTGAGAGGGCTGAAGTAAACAGTGATTTGAATTCTATCATCAGAGATAGAAATTTGACCGTTTAATCTCGAAAAGAGCCTTTTTACATTTGGACATAATGGCAGCTGAGAAACACACAGTCGATCTTCCCTGTGTGTTAGCTCATCTTACAAAAATTAGGGGGTTTGAAAACACAGCAAGTGCTCTGTGTCTGTAAAGCTAATGTTTCGCTTTGTCCATGAACTGGTTAGAGTTTGCTAGTGATTCTCCAGGATAGGAAACAATAAGGAAAACCTTCAAATACTAACATCCAAATTAAGACAGACCCCCTGAGTAAGAGTTGTTTTGAACACTCAGGTAAGTGTAACAAGCAGCAGTGTAGTAAATCACAGCTACTCTTCAGGAGTGCCTGTCTGCCTCTTTTGCCAGCCTGTCTTTCATGTGACCCAGAGGTACTAGTGAGAGCCAAAGGAACAATGATCTTTTTCTCCATTTTGAGGGTGTATTTGGGAAGTCCGGTAGATTCAGGCCTGTGCTGGAGTATATGCTTCCACACAAGTCAGTTCAAAACATTTGCCATTGTTTGGTGTAGGCCTTAAAGCCAATAAGGTAATTCAGACTCTAGGCAGAATTCTTTTTCTTTCTTTTTCCACTTGCAGCACTGTGCATGTACCAGAAGAAATTCTCATTATACACTACTTCTATTTCAGCATTTGGTGCCAGCAGCACAACTGTGTGTGTCCTTGATCTTCTCTTTCTTCCCTCTGAGCCAAGTAACTTCAAGAAACGTTTTAAGCTAATGATGACCATGCAGTAATAGTGACTCTGCAGTTTTGGTAGCTCTTAATCATACACGTAAAATCAGGAGCGGACTGTAGGAGGTATTTTGAGATGTTCCTTTTGTCCTGTTCCCTTAGCTTTCTCCCCGCATTTGCTTACATTGTCTTTGGAAGGATGTGTTTTCTTCATTTGTCTAGCAGGGAGGGCCTTTGTTGCTGAATGTGATTCTTTTTATAGTCAGTTCTGCTCTTCAACAGAATTGCAGATGGAGTAATTGCTGTGCACGTGGCATCAGCTTCCTTTGTTACTGCCCTGACAGGTTGCTTTTCGGTTGACTTGACTTTGAAGTTCTGAGTTCTCATTTCTAAGAAACTTGTTGTGGTTTTTTGGCAGTATTTCTTGTATGTTTACGAAGCTTTCCATTCATATTCACTTCTTGTCACTGCCTTTGCAGTGGCTGATTATGAGAGAGATTTGGGGTGTTATAAATAATAAAACAGAACGAGACAGATCTATTCCTTGTTCAGTTCAGCAAAGCTCTTGGGAAGCAGCATTCTTATGAATTCTCGTCTTTCTGCCAGTGACACGAGCTGAGGGATGGCCATGCATGGTTGGGGGGATGGCATTGTGTTTTCATCAGTTTTATCTCTGTGTGTGTTTGTGTTGGGCAGAGCTCGGTGTGAGTTTTCCAGCCCTGACACAGGATCATTGTGGAAGCAGTTCATTTCTTTTAGTTGTGAACAGATGGTAATGCGTTATTTTTGGCACAGGGAAGGAAAAGGAGACCTCACATTGCATGTGAATAGACATCACTGAGGACTGTCCTACCAAAATGATGCAAAAGTATTGTAGAATCATTTAGGTTGGAAAAGACCTTTAAGACCATCCAGTCCAGCCATAACTCTACCAATTCTGCTGCTAAACCATGTTCCTAAGCACCACATCTACATGGCTTTTAAACATGCCCAGAGATGGTGATTCAACCACTCCCTGGGCAGCCTGTTACAATTCCTGACAGCCCCATCAGTGAAAAAATTTTTCCTAATGTCCAACCTAAACCTCCCCTGGTGTAACTTGAGGCCATTTCCTCTTGTCCGATTACTTTTTACTTGTGAGAAGAGATCGGCACCCACCTCTCCACAACCTCCTTTAAGGTAGTTGTAGAGAACCGTAAGGTCTTCCCTCAGCCTCCTCTTCTAAACAGCTCCAGGTTCCTGAGCCACTCCTCGTAAGACTTGATCTCTAGGCCATTCACCAGCTTTGTTGCCCTTTGTTGGACCTGTTCTGGTACCTCAATGTATTTCTTGCATTGAGGTGCCCAGAACTGAACACAGTACTTGTGGTGTGGCCTCATCAATGCCAAGTACTTACCTGAGGCTTTGTGCCCTGCTATGTAGGACTTCAGTCAATCCTGGTTTATCTATTGCTTTTGGAAATTCTTCAAACCTATGGTGTATGGAAATAAAGTAGGGCTGATAAGTGTATTTATTTTAGCTAGTCAGAAAGATATTGTCTGCAATTTTTGGAGTAGTATTACAAATGGGTAGCTTGGTGGGCCAGCAAGTGGGGTGAAAGACATAAGGACTAGCCTGACTATAGTAACATAATTTATGTCATCTGGGTTTTTATTATTAGTGTGGCTGGGACTGTGCTGTATTTATTATTGTGTTACCACGGACAAAAAGACCTTTCCTGACATAGTGAGGTTATAGTCTCTGCATGGGGAAGCGTAAGGAGATGCTGCTTTGCTGAGATCAGTGTAGTAACTGCTACAAAGAGCACGTTACAAGCTTACCTGTATTTAGTTTTTCTCAGGTGGTGTAGTTTCAAGCAAGTATTTGAAAGCAGTAATGTGGTGCCATATAATAATGGCAGCTCTTCTGAAACATTAGTGACCATGTGAGAGAAAGCAAAAAAACTACTTTGAAAATAGGTGCTATTTGGATGAGGTAAATGAGAAAAAGGTGTTGGTCAAAAAGTGAGGCACAGACTACAGGTATATAATGTGAGGGTAGCTGCTGACTGACTGAGAAGTGAGGTTATGAGGAGTTGAGAGTAAAGATCAGGTTTTTGTTTTAGACATACAGACTTTGTGGTGAAAACCTGAGCATCTGCAAGGAGAAACCAAGAAAGAGGCAGATTCATTACCGTAGGAACTTTTGTGATTCCTCCATCCCCACACACACGCTTCCTGTGCTCCATTTCCCACCATGTTCACTCATTGTTGAGCTTTCGGTTTAGCTCTCAGGCTGAGAGGAGGACTGTAACCCAGCTGCCTAATTACTTCCAAAATAAGCTGCACAAAGTTCTGTGGTGAGGAGCAAACCTCAGCAGTGAAAGAACAAGACCAAGGGATTTGAAATTGGGGTTGTTGAGTGTTTAGGATGAGTGCTCAAAGGGCCATATCTTAGGAAGCGAGTGCAGTCAGCAGAAGGAAAATCTGAGGAGCTGGGCAACTTTGAGAGAGAATGCATTCTGGGTGAGATGTGGCATTATGGGTTCATGTCATCCCGTCCTATGCATTATCTGCTGATACCTGGAAGCAAAGTATGAACCAAGATGGAAACCAAGTATTAGAAACTTGTTTTCTTTGTGTTTAATAACTTGCATTTGGCTTCAAATGCCAATCATTTAAGATCCCAACAGCATTTTCCCAGATTGAGGAATGAAGGATTTATGGGGGAAGTGGAAAACTCTTTGTAGTCTTGTGCAGAGTCCAGCCTGAGCTTTTAGAGCTGAGCAATTGCTCTCCAGCACAAAGCCTGGGAGAGTCTGAGATGCGTTTGCTGCCTGGTTGTCTGTAGTTTCTTAATTGTCTGGCTTTTATTTTTTTCTAATAAAACTTGACTTAACAGCATGAGAAAAGAGTTTCTTGGATGCATTTTTAATGAGCTCTTCTACGGTTGGTGGGACCCAGAGGTAGTTCAGTGTCTTCTGCTTAGTGCTGCCGATCCTTATCGGAATGAGTATTTGACAATGTTTATTAACTTTAAAATTAATTGAAACACTGATTATATCTCTTATTTTTAATTCTGAATGTTTTACAGTGCTAGGTTAGGTTCATTTTGAGTCACTGGCACCTTGGCTTTTGGCCGCACGTACTTTCACAGAGCTGATGTGATAGCAAATGTTTTCAGGTCAGATCAGACTAATTAAATGCTGAGACACAATTGTACGTGAGTGTCTGAGAAGGTCAGCTCTGAGGCTTGCCTTTAGCCTTCTCCTCTGAGAATAATTCTATCATATCTCACTCTTCAGGCTGAAGAGTGCTGCTGTTACCAAGCCTCGTCAAGTTAATCATGCTGTTCTGAGCAAACATGTAAACAAGGGTTGTACTGTATGTGAAGATTTGGTAGTTCTTGTGAAGACCATTTAACAGCACTTAGTACATGCAGGTGTCTGTGTTAGCTTTTGCCACAAGTGTGCAATTGTCTTTTAGTTCTTCTAATTCTCTTTGGTCTTCATGTAACATACTGGATCATTGTAAGGCATCAATATGCTAGGATGGTAAAAAAGGATACTTTTATATTTTTACTACAGTGAGTAATAAAAAGCTATACAACAGTAACTTCTGTTTCAAGTTGGCTTTATAAATGACAAAAACTGTGCACTCTAAAAACAATAAAAATTACAGCCCTGTGAGTTTACAGGGATGAGAGCTAGGCACATGATTTAACCCTTTGATGAATTGCAGCCCAGTTTGGGTCCAGGTGATTTAAAAGCTGAAATATAAATTAGATTCTGCTTGATTTCTTTGTAGCAGGTGTAACTTGATTTGATCATAAAGAGGTGGGGGGAGTGTTCATTTGGAACCATGGGCAAAATTTTTTTTGGACCAGACTGACTCATTTGGGAGTAATAGTGGAGGAACTGAGACAAGAGCTTCCTTTGGTTTCAGAATGTCTTAACTTATGGAGACCGGCTGGCAGCTATTGATCTCTCTAACCAGCCATTTTTAAAGTTCTTCTGCACGTCCAAATGGGCATGTCTTTAATTACTTGCTCTTGCTTATGGCAAGCTTGTTTCTTCCCTCCCTTCTAAGTTACATAAGACCTAAAGGGAGGGAATGTGTGGTCATAGTTCCCAGTGATTTTAATGCTCTGTGAGAAAACTGGAAATCTCTGGGATGCTGCAGTGTAAGCAAACACTGCCCCTTTCTAGCTGTGATAAACTTCTGAACCTGGTGTCATTGTAGAATATGAATGTGAAAAATGATTATTATCTGCCTAAATTAGCTCTATAAATAAGCATTCTATTTTAACAAGTGTGATTTCCACTGAAACACAGGTTCTGTATTTGGGAGGAAAAAAAATATTCTGGTTTAATGAAGTGCCAGGAAGATCATGCATTTCTTTGCTTGAGTTCCATAATTAATTGAAAACATGTAGGAACTTACTTTTCTAGTGTGTATACTATGTAATACTGAAGAGTAAATAGGTATCACGTTATCTTAGTCTAGAAGCTGGGAGGATATAGATCATGCTAGAGCAGCAATGGATCTGGCAAAGCTTCAGGTTGCTTGTGGTTTTGGTGATAAAATTTCCAATTTCAGACTTTCTCTCAGGTCAAAAGGGACAGAAGATAGCTTGTTATGCTTCCATCCTAACAGCTGAAATGCCACTTGGAGGAAAAAAAAAAAAAGAAAACCACGAACATCTCAGAGTTTGAGGGCTTAGTGAGTGATCACTAGCGTGCAGGGTGGAGTTACATTGACATGTAGTGCTTTTGGAAAACATTTGAAGTTTAAAGCAGTATCACTTCCATGCAGATTTTTTTCACCTATTTGGGGTCTACATTTGGCCCAGGTCTGAATTTTGTCCAAAAATTGCTGAACACTTTATGTATTTAGAAATTAAACATGTGGTTCTATGGCTGTCACTGGTGCTTTCTGGACAGAGGTATGTGTTCATAACTTGTCCCTTTTTTCTGTGATAAATGTGCCAAATACTGTTTTTTGAAGAAGAATGGATGTTTCTAAGCACAAATTCATCTCATTTGGTCAACTGGAAACACCAGGAATGCCAAGGTGCACAAACCTCTGTGTCACAGGCTCAGGAGCAGAAACTCTGTGCTTTTGTCTTTTTTCATTAGGCAAAGGAGGAGTCAAATCCTCACCTGGTGTATGTTGACACAGGCTCTGAAGTCAGTGAACCTTCCCACTGATGTGTGGTTCATACAGTGTAACCCTGTAATTCCCATGGGCAAACACAGATGGTTGTCATTGCTTCCAGGGGCCACAGTGACTTTGTAGGGAGACATTAATGAAAGAAGACTTGAAGGAACAGTTGTGCATGGGATTTACAGGAGATTTTAAGTTTTTATTGGTCAGAAGTGGCCAACTGTTTTGCAGAGATGACTTTCTGAAGGTAGGTGGAAAAACACAAGTCCATTAGTAGTGGTTGCCTTAGAGTAGATGCAGTTGTGCTCCTGTCAGGGGTTTCAGCTGTAGGTGCAAGGATGTGAGGCAACATTTTGCAGAAACCTCCCCAGTACATCACTTGGCAGGTTCACATGCTTCCTCTGAGTAGCTCTGCTCTCACTGAGCCCAGACTGACAGTTCCAGCTATTATTTTAATGCTGTGCAAATAGTCTTTGTATTTCAAAGTAGGTTTTAGATTTTTTTTTAACAGTTCTTTCTGCAAGAGCTGATATTTCTCAGTGTTCTTGCAGCATCCAAATGTCAAGCCCCTTGGGAAATAGCAAGCTTAATGTATGGTGGTCAGTGCTAATTAAATTTCTAAATATTTCCTCTTGTGTCAGGATGTTGAAAATTCTTTGCTTTTGTTTAACTTGCTTTGTGATTTCCATGCTCTAATTATTTTTTATTTATTTTTTTTTTCTGGTTGCTCGATGCATGCCATAACAAGAACACTTGTTTCTCTATGTAAAAACCATACTATTTTGGGGGGGGGAGGAAATGCAGAACTTGTAATCGAAGTGCTGCCTCTTCTTAGTTATACTGTTTTTTTAACTATTGTTGCCTCCGCTCATAATTATAAGGTGGTCTCAACATTTGCTGCTTGAATAGTGAGCTTTTTTCAGTGTTGGTGGGGAGGATTGCTTAACACAAACTGAAGAGTAATTCTTTGTAATCCAGTGTTAGCTTTGGATTCAGTTTGTGCTTGTGGAACTGGCAGGCTGACTTACAGCTTTCTATTGCTGCTTCTTGGTGTTTTGGCAAAGAACACATCTTTGGCACCCTGGGCACTCTGTCCTTCCTGTACAGGAGGCTGATCTTCCTGAGAAATAGACCTTTTTCTATTCTTCTCCACAGCTGCTTTCAGCCTAAATTGCTCTTGAACTTGTGGAGACTCTTTCAAAGACCTGATCATGTTATTTAAAGCCAGCAACATGGTGGGTAAAGTCATCCTGGGCAGTTGTGAGAGGTAGCCATCTCTGCGTCCCTTTGCTTGGGAGTGCTGCTGCTTTTCCATGCCTGGGATTCCTGTGAGGGTCTGGGGGATGTTCAGGTTTCCTTGTTACTCCGTAGGGATGGTGGTGACCTGGCAGTGCTGGGTTAATGGTTGGACTTGATGATCCTGAAGATTTATTCCAACCAAAACAATTCTGTGATCCTGTGTTTGTGTCTCTTTTAGAGACTTTGAGGATTCAAAGATACAAATGAAAGACTGTTAGCAAATCTGCATGTCAGTGCTGTGAGATGACTCCCAGCGTGTGTACACCTACTCTGCCACAAACATTTATTAAAACATTGGCTTAAGTGTCAGAGAAGGAGCTGTGAGCACCCACAGTGGGTTTCGGTACATTAGGACACCTATCATATCTGTTAGCTGGAGCTGTGGATACAGTGGGTAATTTTTACAAGGTTCTTTGAATGTTTTTCAAAGGCCTTTCATGTAGTGCCAAGCAGCTTTTACTGAGGTTGTGTTTCTTCACCCAACTTTATTTCAAACAAGAGGATGACTCTTTATGATGATGGCAGCCAGCACACATGGGAAACTCCTGCCCTGTTGCAGCATAGGCTCTTCCAGTGGGACTTTAAGTTTTGTTCCTACGTGGTTTTAGAAGCAGGCACTGAAGAGAAGAGGCATCAGTGAGTGCAGATGCTTCCAGGCTGCAGGATGTTGCTGCTGGTGTAAAGCCTTCCTGGGTGAAGGTTAGCAGAAAAGGCACTGAAGTAGGAAGCCAGGGAGTGATTTGGTCTCCAGATCTGTGTCTCCAGAAATGGTGTTTGTGGAGATCTGGTAGAATATTGAAGCTCTTGTCGGACCACAGTGAAACAAGGTGAGGTTACACTGGCTAAAGAGCCTGTTGCTCATCTGATGAGCAGACATGGCATCTCTGTGTTAACTTGGCCTCTCTAGATAGGTAAAGAAATGCTCTGCCATAACATGCAATGAAAGGAGCCTGTGTCTCAGCCCATGAGACCACGATGCCTGAGCAGTTATCAATATTATTGTTCTTTATTTCTGTCCTTTCAAACCTCTGGAAGGCATGACTTAATTTATACATGCTCTTTCCCATTTGCTTATGTTCCATGAGTAAACATGTATATGTGTGGAGCAAAAAGGGGGAAGTCCAGGATAAAAAACAGTCCTGAGTTTTGACATTGGGAAGTTCAGCCTCATGGAGGATGTCTGACTTTCAGCAGTGAGCTCTGTCATGACCCAGCACAAGCAGCACCAGCATTGGCCTTGTCATGGCTTCTTTATCAAAATTCTTCAATCTATGATTGCTAAATGAAAATTTTCTGGGCCCTTTATGCATGTCACTTAATCTCCATCTGTTTCAGTTCAGAAGTATGGAAATCCATTCCAAACACACAAATGGTATGGGGGCCTGCAAAATCTTTTTTGGGAAAGGGATATATTTGTGTGGAAGCTTAACTGCTCTTTTAAGTCCCCGAATAGCTGCTCGAAAATTTGTCACTGCCACTTCTTTGAATTGGAAGAGAACAATCTGCATTTTTTTTGAGAGTCGGTGAATCCAGAAGATTGACAATCTTCCTTCTCTTTATTGGGGAAATGATGCAATATTATTTCAAAGAAGACAAGCGCTGCAAGCAAAGCATATTCAGGATCCCAGTGAAAGCCAGTCACTAAAATCCTTCTGCATCTCAGGACCTCCTTTGTCATTGTTTATTTGCACAGTGCTTACTCTCTTATGCTGAAAGCAAGGAGTAAGGCCCCTCTGGTCCAGGACTGAGAGTCTGCTGGCAGCACCACCCTGGTTAGATGTTTCTATCCTCATTCCTTTCCATCTCACTGTTTTGTATGTGACCTTTTGACATTTGCATATGGCAGGAGTCACAGAAAAGATGGTGACGGATCTAGCCTGAAGGAAAATAGACTCTGATAAGAAAATGAGACTTTCAACCTGGGATATGTGCACACAGTCTGATGGGTCTGGCTCTAGTTATTACTCACTGTGGATATGCATGACACAAAAGTGATGGTCCCTGTCTCATGGCAGTGACAATGTAGATGGTCCCTGAAAGACCGGGATATCCTTGGCATGGGAAATCTCTTCTGTGTGAAAATGAAGCATTGGAGACAGTAATCAGCAGAATTCCCATTGCAGTTTCCAGCTGTCATTTCCCGGAAAGGAGGTTTATTTTTGTTTCCTGCTTTCTTCATGGAATGAGAAGATACTCTAGATGTTAGCCTTGTTCAGATAGACTCAATGCCACCATACTTCTTGTTTCCAGTTGTTCTTGTTCAGATAATTTAGAAAGCATCACTGTTAGTGTTACTCTGTCGAGGTCCCCTCAGGCTTGCTGAAATCTCAGGAACTGTTTCCTGGGCTCTTAGTAGTGCAGTTCTCTAGTGTTTGATGTTTAGCACTTTCTTACTTCCATTGCTGAGCTGTGGGCGACTTTACAAATATACCTGCTAACAGCACATACAATACGCATGTTCATTATTTGTAAACTGGCAAAATTCACATCCTGCTCTTGAAAGAATAGTGTTGGTAGATGATTGTATTGGAAGCTCTTATATGATGACTATTTTAAGGCTTGTACAGCAATAAACAAACAAATCCTGCAGTGCTGTATGTTTTAATGTCCCTGTTCTCAAACTAATATGACGTGAAAGGACTGAATCCTTAGCAGCAATGGATGTAAACAGCTGTGATTTCTGTAAAGCTACGCTGGTTTACATCAATGAGGGTTGTGGCCTAAAATATTTAGGTATGTTTAGCTCAGTGCACTTGTCCAAAAATATGATGACAAGTCTCTTTGTAGTGCCAAGAAAATTGTCCCACAAGCAGTGGAGCACACTCAGTACATCGTGCCAGTTTGGTCAAAGCTGAATAGCGAATGACAAGCCCCGGAACTGGGTAAATGTCTCTGTAATTTGTCTTCTGACATTGTACTGCTTGCAGCTCTGCCAAGGAAATGGGAAAATGTAGAGAGAGCCCTGAGCAACCCGTCACAACACAATGAATCCAGCTTCCAAAACTATTATAACTGGGATGCTGCTCCCCTCACACATGCCAGCAGCTACAACAAATTAAACAAAACAAAAGCACCCCCCCTCTTTGAAAGGAAAAAAAAAAAGAATCACATGATGTCGTATTTTGTGAACACAGCATAAACTTGGCGGTTCGTGCAGCAGGATTGGGTCAGCGTGTGGAAACAAGAGGCAAGCCCAGATCCATGTAGCCTCCTTGCTTCAGGCCCTAGCTGTCATACACCCCTCACCAGCAAGAATTCAAGGAAGCATATAGGATGTTCCTTTTGGTCATGTTCTGCAGCGTGCACTTTATTATGGCCATACGTACTGACACAGCTTTGATGAAGTGAAGCAAGAGCTGCTCATCCGGACAGAAAACCTGTATTGACATCAGTAGGTGAGGTTCTGACTTCAGAGGGAAGATCTATGCTACGTTGTCTTAAATATGAGTTGAGGGGAACTAAGCAAAAGGCAAGCTTTTCTTGAATTTCAATTTTCCATTGATGCAATGTAGTTACCAGCTCTGACTTTTGTCATGGACATGTAGGATCACTCCAGGGATCCCCTACATCTCCAGGGTGCTTTGGAGAGACAATGCAGCTTTCTGATTCTGCCAGCATTTAATGTCCAGGATCTTTCCCTGTTGTGCCATGTTTCCTCTCTCCTTTTTTTTTTAAGGCAAGTTATTAAGTACAATACTTTTTATTCATATAAAGTAGATTTTTCTCCAGATACATTCTTCAAACAGAACTCAATGGCAGAAATTTCCTGATCAAGAATAAACCCCGTCTCTCTGTTGAAGCTGTGCTAGTGACAAAACATAGCCCTTTTCATCTTCAAAGCACTGTGCAAACTTTAAATAATGGATATTTTTTTTTTTTAAATCAGGCCTGTGAAGTATATATTAGTGTTCCAGATGAAAGATGGGAAGTCACGAAGAGAAGTTAAGGGATGCGGTTAAAGCTTTGGGATCAGAGCCAGCTTAGAGTGGAGGCTCACTGGGCTGCTTGGACCTAGAACACGAGATTCATGCTTATTCACACTTTTGGCAGTCTGAGATCTTGAGGTAATAAAATTAGTCTTATTCATGTGCTGAGGTGCTGCATCGTTGAGCAAATAGTCTTAATTATTCAGGGGTAGGTAATAAAACGAAGACAAGAAGCTTACTACACAGAAAGAAGGTAAAACACAAAGCTACCTGCATGCTTCACACTACAACCCGAGATAATCTGCACGCTCACCCTGACAGACCCAGAATTTCATTGTGATTTATTTGTTGCAGGTTCTTCTGGTTGTATTATAAACTGAGCTGCTCATTGCCATGTACAACATCATAAAGCTCTCACTACGTATGGACAATATGTGTTGTGTGGCAAGAGGGTGAGTGGTTCCAAACTTGAGCTAATACACAGCAGTAAGGCTGGATCATGGAGGGGTCTCATCTTTTCCGTGAAATGTGTTTATTTGCTTGATTTAGTTGAGGAATGATTTTTATTGCTTTGATATGAGATGCTGTGCTGTCCTTCTCTACAGTGGAGATCTGAATGTGGCCTCGGTGCTATGTTAATGGTCAATTTACTGATTTACAAGCACAGAGCAGCAAACATGATGTGTTGTAAGTGTACAAGAAGTCTGTAATTGATGTTAGTACTTAGCAGAACATGAAAGCCTAAACATCACTCATTTCTGCCAGCAGCAGCCATGGCTGGCAATGTGTCCATCAAACCATTGCTCAGAATGTCCCATTACTTAGAGAACAATAGTTCAGTAAATGTTTTCAATGAGTATCATAGAAGGGGCAATGGTTCTTTGGAGTGGAATGAAACCTGTTTGACTTTGCCATTGGTATTGACTGTTCATCGGAAGTGTTTCCAGGACAGTGACCTCTCATCTGTGATGTTAAGAAATAAAGTGTGTTGTGAGTTTTCAGGCTTTGGAGAAACCTCAGCTGTACCCTCAGCTGGATGTGTGATACTGCAGTGCAGCGAATGTGCGATGTCCTGACAGCTGTTAGGGTGGCTGAGCGTGTTGTGATGATAACGTCTGTTTATTCCAAGCACAGAACATAAGCATAACAGAACAGTAACATAAGTAACTTAACAGTTCTATTTATTTCATGAATCATTCTTGCAAATGTTAGAAGGGAAATAAGAAGGAAACACAAAATTAGGATAAGACCCAGGATGTCAGAAGGGAGAGATTTTTAGTCCAAAATACAATGTAGATGTTAGGTAAATATGAAAGTGTTTGAATCAAATGGAAAAAAATGTTGATTTGTATAAGCAACTGTTGTTTATACATAGGTCACCAAAGGAGCATATTATGAAAATAGGTAATAAATTAAGATGACCTGAAAGAAGGAGATGGGTTGAAAAGGTGAGTCTACCAGAATAATTCAAGCACAACCCAGTCAAAAGGTCAGGTTATTGAGTGTAGCTACTGTTCCCATGGGATTAGGATAGGGGAAGGCAGCCAGGTGCTTCCCAGCTCCTCATTATTGTCAGAAAGACTATTTTTATGAAGGAGCAGAATTCCCATCTGCGATTTCAAATGGATGAATGGATGAGAGGGTGGTCAAAACGCAGCACATGGTCTGAAACTAGCTTCAGATATTACTTGTTTTTGTAAAGTGCTGCCCACAGCTACAGCTGGGCTTGGTGCTCTGTGCCCTTGATGCTGTGCCAGCGTATGACCATTGACAGGAGTAGGGGAGGAGGAAGCAGTAACCTCGGGTCTTCCTGAATTTCCCAGATTTCCAGAGATATTGGAAATTTTTTAAATTTTTTTTTTTTTTGGTGCTCAAATACCTGCTGCCATTACCAGTAGGCTGAGGCTTCTGGCAGCTCTTTCCAAAAGTAAGTTTTAAAAATGTGATGTGTCACTTGGGTTCATTTGTATTGTTAAAAATCAGGCTGTTCACTGCCTTCAGTGCTGCAGGAGCATGGCCTGCTAGCATGGCTTGTAAGATCCTAGCAACACTTCTAATGGCGTGTCATGGAGACTAAATATTCCGATGTGCTCAGTCCTGACATGTATGTGCAGCTGTTTGAGTGAGTTTTGAAAACTCAAAGTGGAGCCCAGGATTCCGTGCCACAGAGAATCACCTTGTAGGAGTGGCTGGGAGAGTCTTTTGAGCTGGGGGCTAGCATGGAGGTTCTCTGCTATATAGTGTGTGTGTCCTTTGATCAGATGGGTGTACTTCTTGTCCACTCGATCTTCGAATCGATAGGCAGTAACATGTACTTGAGCATTATAAAAAGTGACCATGTGTGTGTCTATTGGCTTGTAAGTAAATCGTATCGCCTGGAAAACAAGAGGATAAAATCACTCACATAGTATATCTGAGTTTGAGGATGCTTGGAAAAGTTTATTTCTGCTTGTAGCAGTTGAAGAGCTGGATATTTTCCAAATAGCTGAGGATGGATAGTTAAGGGCATGACAGCAGTGCATGTGTATGATTAAGTGTATGCCCATATGTGTGTGCAAGCACACGCACGCTAGATTTTTCTTTCTTTTACTTCTCAAGAAATACTATTTTGTCTGCTAATGGGTTGTTCCCCTTTTAAGTTGCAGACAGTGCAGTCACACAAAAGATGACTATCCTCAGTGCTGAAGTTTGAAGTGTTTTGTACTTGTTAGCAGCTGTATGTTGCTGTTTGGGTAAGGCATTGTCTGAAAAGTTTTAACTTGTTTTGTTGTTAAACTCAGTCTGATTTGCCATGCTGCCTTCTGCAATGTTTTGAGTTAGATCTTTCAAACTAATCAGGAATGAAGTAGTTACTAATCTTCAAAGTGAGTCTTCAAAAACAAAAATTTGCTGTAGGAAATGCTATTAGACATTGTTTATGCATCTCTGTTTTTCTCATCCTTTCTCCTGGGCAAAATCAATATTCCTTTGTACTGGTAAGAGGCTTTCATAGCAGGCGTTGGCTGTTCAGTACAAAGAGCTGGAGAAGGCAAGAAGATGGACTATCTGGGATCCATCTTTTCTCAGAGTTTCAGATAAATGCAGTATCATTCCATCTCCATAGGCTGTTTGGTGCTTTGGCCTCTCATAAATAGGTTAGAAGCAACTGAATTTCTTGTGCTGGTAGATTTTTCTTTTTTTTTTTTTTCTTTTCCCCTTGCTCCTTAAAATTCACATGGGAAGATTTCTAGAGCATCTTCCTACTTCTGGATAAAGGGCTGCATCTGGTCAAAGAGTTTCCAGTGTTAGATGTCATGCATAAATTTAAATAAAAATTGCTGGTTTAGAGCTAAACTAGAAATATTAAGACTTTACCTTATTTAGCATCTTTCTCTTCTGTGCTCGACTTTGAATACTTGTCCTTGACATGGAATAGATAATAATTCCCTAGCTAGTATGCCTTTGCTGCCCAGCCCTGTGGGAGGGCCTGGAGCAAGTGGGTGACTCCTAAAAGGTTTTAATAATGTATGAATAGCATTAAAGTAAATGTAGGTAAAGTTTTGACCTTTTGAATCTGTAAAATTACAGATGCACACATCCTGGAAGAGGGGTTGTGATTTATAGGTGCCCTGAGGGCAGGCAGAGAGCATTGTTACTGTTTGAATGTGATGTTCCAATGCTCTTGATTTATTATCTTGTCATAATATAGATTGTAAAGCACTACGGTGTGGGAATTGTATCTCATTCTGCTTTTATGCAGCACCACAGAGCATTTGGGTTGGGACGTGAGAGCTGCTGAGCATTGCTGTGGCTGTCGACAAAGTGGTCAGCTTGGAGATATCCAAGATGTAACTAATCCAGAGGGAATTTGTCCTTTCAGAGAGCAGATTTTATAACAGACAGGTTACTTGCAAATCCTGGCAAGGAAAGATGTGAAGGGAGTGTGGAGACCAGCTGATTCCCTTTCTTTTCCAACTCTCCCAGGTTATTTTGGAGCTTTTGTTATTTGGCAACACATTGCTCCAGAAGAGCAGAGGTTGTGGGCTGGTTTGCTTGTGCCCACGAAGTTGTTCCCCCTTGTGTTGGGATATTTTTTCCTGGGAACACATGCAGTCCAGAGAAGGAAAGAAACTATGGAGCAATGCAGCCACAGAATGGGGGTTCAGCTGCATGTGGTTGCTCCTCAGCTCTCACTGAATCAGGACTTTGCTGTGTCCTTCCAAGGTTGTAGGGCAGCTCTCATTTCTTTATTTCTTTTTTGCTTTCATTGCTATAAAATATTTTATTGATTTATAACAAGATCACAAAAACGTACATTAATAATGAAAGGCCTGAGCTACAAACTCAAGCTTCACCACAGCAGCCTCTTTGCTACATGAATTAAAAAAAGGTTCTGCGCTGTGGCAAGTTGTACAGTAAAATCACACTGCGAAACAGCAGTGAAAACAACAAATGAAAACTCACATAAATACCCAGTTTTAAGAATGATTTCAAATAAAGCAGAAAACAATACATACCTTTCAAGGTGGTGATTGAGAAGGGGATGGAAATCTGACTGCAGGCTGTAGGTTTTCTACAATTTTATGTTTATATAAATCAAATTTAAGTAGTCTCTTATTGCAAACTATGGAAAAATATTTCAAATTGTAATTTTGTTGCATGTGCTTGTTCTGAATGTTTTTATTAGTTTTTAGATAATATTGAATCTCTAAGGACAGGCCTGAAGCTGAAATAATTGCAGATTTTTCTATTACTCTGCTACTTAAAAACTTGTTAACCGTTGTGGTCTCAAAGCAGAAAAGCTGCTCCAGAGAAAAATGAAGTATAACTACAAGGGCAACAGCAGGTGTCTATAGCTTGCCACTTTTCTTGTTTTACTGTAGCTAAAACACAGAAGACCAGTTTTTGTTCTCTATTTGAGCTTAGGTAAATTTGGATTAGCCTGGAAGAGCTCTCCTAATAGGTTATGTTTGGAAGCCCAGCATGACTTAGGGAAGCAGGAGGTTTTTATCTTCTGACTTGGGTTTTTGGTTAGCGAGGATTTCTTGAGAGGAAATTTTGAACAGTGACCTTTAAGCAGCCAGTAAGCATCATCAGTTACGTTTTAAATAACTGTGACTGGTCTCCATTTGGCCTTGGATGACTTGTGGAGAGGATGGTGAGGGCTTGATCTAAATCATGAGCCTGTGTTTGAACTGATTTGGCAAAGGACTTGGTGTTTTCACAGAAAACTGTCATGAGCCTAAAGACTTCAAAGCAACTATTTGTAAATTCACCTGTCTCCAAAATAACTTGTACCCTGGTACATAGTGCATCTGGCTTTAGAGGAGAGTCAAATCTAGCCTGTTGTAGCCTTAGACTTGTGACTTGTCCTTGCTTACTATGCAGCAGCTTGTAGGGACCCTGAGAGGCCCCTCTCCTGCATGTGGAAGGAGCACGAACCTTGCAGAGTTTTGCCTTGGGTGCAGGACCCAGGGCTTGTGATTCTCACAGCCTAAGTGTGCTGCACTCTTTCCAGGAACATTTACCAAGTTCCTCTTTGATAAACAGCTATTCTACTGTTAGCAAACCTTGACATAGTTGCTTCCATGGCAAAAGTAAAAAAAAAAAAAAAAAAAAAGAAAAAGGCAGCTCCATTACGT
>JAVSBS010006347.1:14445-62087 GCA_033124195.1 Coracias cyanogaster | reverse complement strand
GATAATAATTTCTTCTCCTACTAGGGATTCGTTGTTGGTAGAAATGACAGGAAACTTTTAAGAAAAAAGAAAAAGGCAGCTCCATTACGTAACAGAGGTTATCTGGAGACACAGATACTGTGAAAGGCCCCTCTGTTCTTTTCTATTCCCATGGACAATCAGCTTAGTCTCGTTTTAACAGCTTGCTATCAGTTCTGACCCATTTAAAATTCACCTGCCAATTGAATTGTATGACAGGACCTATCTGACCGAGGAACAAAGTGAAACGTTCACATCTTACAAAGAACTGCCACAAACACAGCCAAGAAGAAGAAAGAAAAAGAATGGAGCCAGCTCTATGAGAAACAAAACTT
This sequence comes from Coracias cyanogaster, assembly GCA_033124195.1. NCBI lineage: Eukaryota > Metazoa > Chordata > Aves > Coraciiformes > Coraciidae > Coracias > Coracias cyanogaster. The sequence goes on along the minus strand of JAVSBS010006347.1, from coordinate 61,734 downwards.
TTTTTTCACAAAGCAGGGAATAGGAGCTTTCTTATTAAAACATTAAGTGGTGTTGATCTGCTATCTGTTGGCAGCTTCACATTCTTGAATCCTTTACTGTTCCACAAGAAAGGAAGTTTGCGAGTTGGTGAACATTCATGCGTAGGCCGCTTCCCTTCTTTAATAGTGGTTCAGCCAACTCGCTCCTCCCTTCCAACTTTCTCCCGATAAAGAGCTGAAGGTAGAGGAGGGAGGCTGGGTCAGCCGGAGTGTTACCTGCTGGTGCTGGGCATGGGAATGACGAATGACTCTGCCCATCAGAAGGGAAACCCTGCAGGCCAGTGGCTGGAGCTGCAAGGAACAGGGCTGTTAAACATACAGCTGTTGGAGAAACCTCTGCCTAAAAGGAGGTTGTAGCGAGGCTGGTGTTGGTCTCTTCTCTCAAATTAGTGATGATAGGACCGAGGGGAAATGGCCTCAAGTTGCATCAGTGGAGGTTTAGATTGGATATTAGGAGGAAATTCTTCACTGAGAGGGTGGTTAGGCACTGGAACAGGCTGCCCAGGGAGGTGGTGGAGTCACCATCCCTGGAGGCATTTAAAGAGCAAACAGACGCGGCGCTTGAGGATCTGGTGTAGTGATTAGAGAGATGCTGGGACAGAGGTTGGACTTGATAACCCTGGAGGTCCCTTCCAACCATAACGATTCTGTGACAAGCAGGCGGGTGCGGGCAGCAGGCCGGAGCCCGCGTCCGCAGCTCAAGCCGCGGGGGCCGCCGGGACGGCGAAGCGAAGGAAGCGCGGGCCTCGCCGGCCGCCGTTGCCATGGCGAGGCCCCGCCCCTTCGCTGACGCGCGCTGTGACGCGGTTGGTGGAGGAGGGCGGAAGGGGGCGGGGCGTCGCGGCTCGAGGGCGCCGCCGGCAGAGCCGAGCCGCCGCCGCCGCTCGCGCCGGAGCCGCCGCCGCCCCCAGCATGGTAATGGCCGAGCCCCGGCGGCCCCCCCCGCTGCTGCCCCGCGGGCTCGGGCCCGTCCGCGTCGGCTTCTACGACATCGAGGGCACGCTGGGCAAAGGCAACTTCGCCGTGGTCAAGCTGGCGCGGCACCGCATCACTCGCAGCGAGGTGAGGGCGCTGGGGGCTGCGGCCGCCCCCCCCCTCCACTCTCCCGCCCTGCCCCGGCCTAGGCCGCGCCGCCGGGGCCCTCCCGCGGGCACTAGGCCTTGGCTGGCCGGGGCTCGGGTGTGCGCCGGAGCGGGGGCTCTCGGGGCTTGGGGGGCGGTGGCACTGAGGCTGGGGGTTTAAGGGGAGCGGGCCGTCGGGTTTCCGCGCAGCGGGGCTGGTGTCGGGGGTCCCGGGCTCCGCTGCAGGCTGTGGGGAGGAGAGGGGCGAGCTCGGGGCTGCGCTCAGGAGTTCTCCTGGGGGTGGCCTGGGTGGCTCGGCCCTTGCAGGCTGCTTGCTCCTTTTGTCCCTTCCGGCACTGGAGCCTCCACCTGTACGGGAGAGCAGGGATGTCTTCTTCACTCGAGGTGTCCGGCGGTGGGCAGGATTTGGAGCAGGAGCCGTGGCCGCCGTTCTTGTTTGCTTTCTTGCTTTCCTCTTTCTGGCAAGGGCAGCGAGAACGCCTCCTAGTCGGGCTGTGGCGGGGTGCCCCTGTGGCTCGGGCTGTGTTGCTGTCACAGGGAGGATGCTCGGGGTGGGAGGGTCCAGGGGGTGAGCAGCTCTTGGCTTAGTTGGTGAGAGCAGCCATCAGGTAGTGAGAACTTTCTGTCAGTAGGGAAGGTTCCAACCTTGTGTTGTCCCTGCTTTCATGTCCTGAATGTTTCCCAGTTTCCTGACCTGGCTAATACTCGCAGGTGAGCGGTCCTTCTACCTCAGCAGTCTGTTTTAGCCGAGGAACTTTTGTCTGTGTGTATTCCCTGAATTCTTCAATACATCATCCTGCCAGTTAACCAAAATCAACTATTTTTAGTCTCTTTGTTTAACCACCCCCTGCTCCCATCACTGGTACGTTACCCAGTGGTTACTAGCTGTGTGTTACGCTTTACCTAGAACAAAAATTATTTTAAGTCTACGTGGATACGATGTAGTTTTGTTCACTTTTTAAGAACAGGTATCTGATGAGAGTAATGGCTTTGAAATATCAGCTTCCCCTTGTATTTTCTTAGGTAATTTTAGTCGCTATGCCTAGAGGTAAGCTTTTTGTAAGGCTCTGTTATGATTGCTTCGTTGTTTACTGAAGAAGAGCTTGTGGTGCTCTTTACCAGACAAAAGTAAATAAAATATTGGTCGAAGTAGAAAATAAAAACCCTGAAAAGACCTGCAGTTCTTCAGTTACTGTGGCCTTGTGTGGTAAAATCATTCCTTACAGGAAAGAAAAAATGCCCTTAGTTTGGATTTAAGAAAAACAAACCTGCAAGGCTAGTGTTGTTCTGGCTGTGCAGTGATAGATGAGCTTTGCATCCCGAGTATTGAAAAATTTATCTTATTGTCTTATTTCTCAAATTTCATAATAAACAGTTAATTATTTTTAAACTCTCCCTTGCTATTACTGGAGAGCCAGGCAGAGACCGTGCAATGTTAGTGTTCTGTTCCCAAGTTTGATGCCATATGCCAAATTTCTAAATGCTTCACCTGAAGATAGTAAGTTATTGTTTACGTTTTAATTCTAATTTCTTTGTCAGGCTTTGTGATGGGGGTGAAAACTTTATTTGCCATTTTAGCAAGTATATTTGCTTAGTATTTTTCAAAAATAACAAGGTTACAGAAAACATAGAGCTTAACAGCTCCCAAATGATTTTTTTCACCTGTGACCTAAAACTGATGAATTTCATTACATTCTAATACAGTCTTGAATTTTTTTAACCAGTTTTCTTTGTCTGAGGAGCCTCGTATCCAGTCTGAAACATCTTTATCATCTGCATGATTTTTACAGCAGATTTGCCTGTGTTGGACACTTGTGTCGAAGTCTCTCATTTTTTCAGTACAGCTACATTACTTTCAGCAATAAGAGATGTAAGAATGTTTATTTGGGACTTAGTTGCTGAGTTAGTTGCTGGAAGTATTTACATGGTCTTTGAGGAAGGGGAACCCTATTAAGATTACTTCTAGTGATGTCAGGGGAAACTAATTCTGGCCAAATGCTACTTTGAATAAGCACTTCAGGTCTGGAACACCTCACTTGATTTAGGGTTAGTTCACTGTGCATGTATGGAATACGTACAGAATCCATCCTTTTTACAGAAAACCTACATATCACAACATAAAATTGTAACTTGAACTGCAAATAGTAAATGTAGTTGCCCTGAATTGTTAGCAAAGTATAGGTGAAAATAAAATTAAACCAGGCTTGAGGCAGAAGATACCCAAAAGATGGGGTAGTAGATGTTGTATGCAAACAAACTCAGAAATTGGAACTTGAGCCCTGTGTTAATGCAATGCTGAAGTTGCATGAGTAAATAGTCGGAAAGAAGTGTGAAAGTTAAGAAAAGTGGCGGGTTGATAGGTATTTGTAGTAATAGAGATAGTCCATGACCCTCTTAATGACAGTCCACCCAGGGTGCCTCAAAGGGGGCTGAGCGGTTCAATGTGACCTTTGCTTTGCTTGTTTGTGTTGCCATTTAAGTTAGGGACATGTGCTTTCCTGCCATGCCCATTTATCCTGTTGCTGAGAAATCCTGTGATCTCAGGGTAACGTTTGGTAATGAAGCATGCGCAAAGAAGCAAAATGTTTTCCGCAGGAGGAGGAGACTAAGGAAAGAGAAGTAATCAGAAGCATAAAGTTCAAAAAGGTGGATATTGGCTTATAGTGAAATACAAGGATGTGTGAAATAATGAATGGTAGTGAAGAGCTCTAAAAACAGATTGGAAAAAAACACTGCACTTTCAGGATGAAGGAGAGGCTTTGTGAACATACTGTGCGTGAAAGAGTCATGCTCCTCACCCGCTCCCAAAACTGTAACTAATACCCCCTAAGGATTAGTCACCTGCAGAAGAATACCAGCTATTGCTCCTCAGATGAAAATGAAACCATTCCAACTAGCGTGTCCTTACGGTTCACAGTTACGCTTTTAGCTGTCTGGTATCTTACAGATGGTTTGTACTTTGAAGATTACCAGCTCCTGACAGAAGATGTGATACTAGTTCAGATCGGGGCGTACTTAGGTATGTGTAAAAGTGAACGATGCAAGTGGAGACAGCAGCTCCCTGTGCACACAGTTTGGGTTAGTGGAGTAATTCAGCGGGGAAAAAAAGACTTCAGGTGTTGCTGTAACTGTTAGCAGCTGTGGGCTCCCAAGATCTGTTGCAAGGGGTAGAGGAGAGGAGCACGTATCTGGAGGCAGAAGGTGGGGATGCGCAGGTAGATCAGGTTAAGCGTTATGTGCTGCTCCCTAAGGGAGGTTAATGCTTCTATAAATCTGTGGTACCCAAACACTTCGCTGTTGCAAATTGGAGATGCTCCAGACTGGGGAAAGTTGTTTGTTAATGTAGTTTGTCTACTTCTAGGATGTATTGGGTTAACGCAAATCTCAATTTCTTGACCTTCCTGAAAGTTTAAAGCTTTCACCGACTTGGATAAACCTCTTTTTGTATGCTAACTAGTTGGGCCATATTGTGTCAGAGTTTCTTGGGATTTTTTTTGTTCTGTTTTTTGACAGAGTAGGTGGAGAATTAAATTAATACAAAAACAAAGCAAATTGAAAGCTGGAGTAGGTGAAGGATAGAAGAACATCCATCTTTTTTCAACACGCATTTCACCTTCACTGCTTGACAGTTTCGATTCCCAGATGTCAGGGGAGGATTGAGCAAACTCCAGTTCTCTAGGCCTCTAGTAAAAGAGGAAGGAAGTGTATGCTATTCCTAATTTTTAAATTAAAACAAAATCATGAAAGTTGCAAATATATTTTGGAATATAAGTCTTTAAGCAGGAAAAACTGGTGCTGGAGAGGATAAGGGAAGGAGCACGGTTCCCTTTTTTTAGTCATTTGAACGATGTACTAATACTATATATTGATGTGTGGTTGGTATTTTTGGTTTTTTTTTATTTTCCTTAAGATAACTGTTAAAAAGCCAAAACTAGAGCCACAGAATTTGTATAATTGTCCTTCCTTTACGTACAAAATTAGTTTGCTTGTGTTGTGGCAGTGATTGACCATGTTAGAGAAAGGAGAGTTCATTTCTGTGTGCAGTCAGTCTCTTTACACTGTTTTCAAAAGATTAATATTCCAGAGTCTCTGCAAGGTGCTAGTAGTTCTTAGCAAGCTGTATGTTCAAGAACAAAACACACTTTTCAGGTGGGAAACTGTTCCCTCTCTTGAAGCAGCTTCTCCACCTCTAAGAATCACTTGCCTTTTTCCTGTCATCATGACACAGCTGAGATCATGGACAAAAGTGAGCGGTTGCTGTTGAATGTACTGTTCCTTTTCAAAGAGCTATGAAGAAGTTGCTGGATTTGAAGTATTTCCAAGTGGGTTTTCTCTAAATCTTCTATGGCCTTCGAAAAATGTGTGAAAACTGAAGATTGAGAATAGGCCAAGATAGCTAATCTGCATGTGAGTGTAGAAGCAGTGGTGCCAGCTGCCACTGTGCTTCTTCTCCTCTAGAAGCCTCCGCTGGGTGCACGTATATAATATACGCATTGAGAGTTGTACAAGTATTGCAAATAGGAAAGGTTTTTCCTTCAAGTAGGCACATGCTTTTACTGTGCTTGAAAAACCGCTTAATAATATCAAATAATTCCACATTGTAAGAGAAAATGTAGTTTGATATAATGTGATGGGGTTTTTAAACTAGAAACCTATTTAAACTGGAAATCAAGCTTGTTCTTTGTTAGTTTGCATCTCTTCTTCTTGCGTCGCAAATAAGATATTCTTAATTAGTGGAGGGCTGTGCTTGGAATTATCTCAGAGAGTCTGAACTAACGTGGTTATACAGCACACACTTATGAATATATTAGTGATAGCTGTCAACTGAATGATTGAGCTAAAGAAGTCTTGTTTGTCTTTTTTGAACAGATTATGGATGTAGCAGCACAAAATGCATCTCAACATGATGACAGAGGTGGCAAGTATTGTGCTGAGAAAGGGTCTCATTCTGTAGTGCTCCCGAACAAGTTGTTTTCCAACACTCGCAAAGTAACTTTTCTAGCTTCAGAGTTGCCTGCAGGAGTTTAGTATTAACTGACTGAATCACAGCATTAATAAAATGCTCTTTATCTGGTGGTACCTTCATGAAAACTTCTTTGTGGAAGTATTCATCCAAGTCCCTGATGCGTTGTTGTACCTGAATGCTTGGTGTGTAAACCAAGCAGATCTTTTTCAGATTCAAAAGCTATAAATGCAGAATACTTTCACCAGTGAGAATTGCTAATGTGAAATTTGGGAGTGGGTGATTGTATAGGCAATATAGAACATTACTGTGTGCTTCTGTGGGGTGCTAGCCTTCTGTGACTTGTTCTGAATCTGTGATCGCTTTTCACTTGTGGTATCAGGAGGTAAGGAAATGTTTCAGAACTATTGAAAGAGGAATTTCTTGGGTGTCCTGCTCCAAGAAATGTGTGACCTGAAGAATCGTTTTCTTGCTGCCTCGCTTCTGCAAGAGGATTTGGTTTCAGTCTTTCTGTGGTCTTTGGGAATTGTTGTATTTCGAAATGCGTGCAGCAAGAAGATAGGATAGGAAACTTCTGGAAACGCAAGAGAGTAGGAAACATTGGAATATGGAATCATAGAATGGTTTGGGTTAGAAGGGACCTTAAAGATCATCCGTTCCAACCCCCCTGCCATGACAGGGACACCTCCCACTAGACCACGTTGCTCAAGGCCCCGTCCAACCTGGCCTTGAACACGTCCAGCGTTGGAGCATCTACAACCTCCTTGGGCAACCTGTTCCAATGACTCACCACCCTCTGAGTGAAAAACTTCTTCTTAGCATCTAATCTAAATCTCCCTTCCAGTTTAAAGCCATTACCCCTTGTCCTGTCACTACAAGCCCTCGTAAAAAGTCCCTCCCCAGCTTTCTTGTAGGCCACCTTCAGATACTGGAAAGCTGCAGTGAGCTCTCCCCAGAGTCTTCTCTAGGCTGAACAACCCCAACTGTCTCAGCCTGGCCTCAGAGGAGAGGTCCTCCAGCCCTCGGCTTATCTTTGTGGCCCTCCTCTGGACCCACTCCAACAGGTCCATGCCTTCCTTGTGTTGGGGTCTCCAGAGATGGATGCGGTGCTCCAGGTGGGGTCTCACAAGAGCAGAGCAGAGGAGGAGAATCACCTCCCTTGACCTGCTGGCTGCAAAGCACTGGTTTTGGTCAGAAAGTCTACTGAAAGTTATAACAGCATTTCTAGTCATGCTTCCCAAATTTACATGACCCACTCCATTCTTATTATTCCTTTTTTAAAAATGCTTCTTTCCTTTAATGCAATTTTACTGGTTGTTGCTCAGGAATTAAGATACTGTTCGAGGATTTCAACCATGTAAAGTGCTTTGTAAAACACGTAACTATGGGGAGAAAATGCACAGTGACTGTAAGATGGAATTAAACGAAGCAGAGCCAGGGAAGGAGGCAGTCCTTGCAAGTGAGGCTTTTTTTTGAGTAAAGCTTCTACACTTACGTAAAGAAAGAAGCTACTGTAAATACCTCAAGTTACTGAGAGGCTGATGCTATCTGTGTAAATCACTATTCTAATTAGATTTCCATTAAACTTGAAATACCAAAAAAAATGCAGCAGGATTTTCTGCTTGACTCTAGATTGATGAAGCTTTCCTGAACACCTGCTCTGGCCAAGACTGGTGACACCTTGTTGCTTTACTGTTCTGGGATGGGAATGCAAGATTGCTACAGATCAATCTTTTTATTGGTTAGTAAATAAGAAATAGTGGGCTCCATTCCACTGAAATCTGGAGATCACCCAAATAACGGGTATGAACTATGCTAGACATGGAGAACGAAGGAGAAACCAGCTTGTCTCTCAGATTCCAGAGAGACAGTATAAAATAAACGAGAGAAATGTGACACATGGGTTGTTTATAATAAATATTTCCAGATTTATACAAATTTGGTCTGGCTTTAGTGGTTTCTTTTGATTACTTTGACATTTTTGTAACTTTCTAGTGAAGTGATTCCTTATGCTCATGAATTGTGCCTGCAAAAAATAAACAATAACCAGAAGTCATTTGATTAGGTGGGATGTTAAATGAGGCCGGGGAGACTTAAAGGTGTGGGGTTTCTGTGTTTTTCCTGAAGCTGCATGAATGATTGCTTGCATCATCTGCTGCCACATGGTAGATAATCAGACCAAATAAGGCAGCAGCTTGCTCTTCTGCCTTTGAGTGAGTGAAAAGGGACCTGCTGAGAGAATGAGCAATTGCAGGAGGGAGCAGTCAGTGGGGGTGCAAATCTGGCAAGACCACTTCTTCCAAAGGGTCCACTGCTGGGGTTTCAAAAATAGAGGTGATAGAGTAACTTGTGATTAATGGTGAGAATGTTGTGGAACGGGAACTTTTTTTCTTGTTTTCTAATGGTTCTACATATTGTTACGCTTAGAAACGTGTGTTTGTTTTTGATAAATCTAGTTTCAGTGAGTTCTACGTTAATCAGATACTGTTTAAAAAAAAAACCCCAAGCCTGTCTTTTGAAAATTAAACCACCAAAATGCTTGATTTGGGAAGTATTCCTGTTCTGCCTCAGCTATATGAGAGTGCATCCTGCATCTTAACAACAACTTTTCACTGATTACGGGGCTAGATCAGTTTTATTCACTTATAGCAGAATCTTATTTTTCTGGTGGCTGGGGAAGACGAGTTACTTTTGAAGAGGTTATCAAGCACAAGCATACTGAAGTGAAGTCGATAAATAGTTAATTCTGAGTTCAGGTGGGTCCATAATCAGTCTTACTGGAGATAATGAGGTTCACCTCCTGTGGTTTTGTCTCCTACATAGCAGCTGTCTCCTATACTTCAGTAGTTTGTGAAATGCAGTTTTAATTGGAAGCATTTGTGTGACTTCTGTTGTGTGTCCCTGCTTTAGCATTAGTGTGATATTTAGCATGTGTAAACACCAGTTATAGATGCAACACTCTTTAATTAATATTGTTCTTTTGCATGGTTTTTATAGCAGCTGTATTTTTCTCTCTTCTTGGTTTAATTTTTTAAAATGTCTTCTGTTTGAAATCTTTAGTCTCTGAAATGTGTAGTTACCTGTAATTCACTTTGCAGGTATTGACTCAAAACAAGGTCAAGAACTAAGATCTGTTTTCTAAACTAATTGAGATCTTTTGGCAAGGTTTGACTGACAGGTTTTTTTCCACTGAACCGATGAACTGCAGATGTCCTTATATAGTAGCATATTAATTACAGTTAAATTAAGTATATGACAGTTGAAACGCTATGGATCCGCCTTGTGTTGATGATCTGTGTTGAGCCAACAGTTTCTTTTAAAATATCATTTTGCAGTTGTGGGATTCAAATGGGCTACCTGGACTCCAGAAATGGCCACCCCCAAGCTTTTTAAGAAGACTTTTGTCTTTACGCTGCTCCTTGAAGTGTTGTCAGTTGTTCCCACCTGCGACTCATAAGAGCATTCTGCACCTGAGCTCAGTGGAGCAATGGCCTTCATCACCTGTTGTGTGTCTTCTCTGTCTTGTAAAACTTTATTTTTCTGACATGTAGGTGATAGTTGTGCAGAACTTTTATTTTTCTGACATGTAGGTGATAGCTGTGCAGCCACTTACTGGGATTGCTGTCGTGTTTAATGTTGTACTGCGCTATCAAGCACGGGACGTGTATTTCTGAGCTAGAAGAAAGCCCCCAGTTATCTGTGGCCATGTTATTCCATTTATAATAAACTAGGGAGGAGAATGTTGGATTTTTAATCTCCCTTTTGCTGTTTGTCTACAGGTGGCCATAAAAATCATTGACAAATCTCAGCTGGATGCTGTGAATTTGGAGAAGATCTACCGAGAAGTGCAGATAATGAAAATGCTCGATCACCCACACATTATAAAGCTCTACCAGGTATGGTTAGCTGTGTCTTTTCTCCCTTCTCCCCCATCCTTTACCCCTACATGAAGAGTTTGCTCTACACCAGTGACTTCGGGCAGATCACCCATCCGGCAAACTCAGCGTTCCTGGAAGCTGTTTGCATTGGAGAAGCGTTCAACATTTTTGAAAGGACAGCAGTTGTTGTCTTTTCCCTTCTATGGCCCCAACGAGGCTGGTTGTGTTAGATACTCAAGTATACCTGAAATCTGCTTAAAATGCACAGAAGGCTGTGAATGTTATATTAGTGAAAGAGCCGAGCTGGAAATACCCAGTGATGAGATGAGGTTCTCTGTAAGCTAGAGCAGGGTAGGAATATTCAGCATAATTTTGTCTACGGTGAGTACTAGCTGGGAGGATCGGTGTGGATATAGTGGCTTTCTCAGAGTGCAGACTGAGAAGTACTTGCAGCCTTTCCTTCTTATCCCAAGATAAGACACGAGGATACGTAAATGCAGATTCTGCAGACGTCCTTATGATGTAAATTCACGTAACAGGGAAGAGCTTCCCAGACATTTTATCTTGAAGTGCACTTAGTAGGAGATGGATAACTAGCTAGTTCGTTGGATTTAGTGTTGGAATCTGTCTTACACTTTAGTTGTGGATACAGACAACTTGATAGCAAATTATAAATTGATATAAATTGATAAAGCAAATTATGTATGTTGTGGAGCTGAATGCATCTCCTTATATTATAAAGGATGAATAATTATGGCACAACAATGTGTATTTGCAGAAGGGAAAGCTGCCCTTGTGATAACACTGGCAATGAAAACTTCCGAAGGTTTTTACTTGATTTCTAGTGCGCGTAGTTTGTATAGTAAAATACAGGTTTGTTTCATATTTCTTGTTTTGTTCCTGCTAGCATATGGTGAAACATTTGAGGTTGCTGGCATTTCTGCTTCGCTTAACTCCTGCTATTAAGGCTTTCCTGAGAATATTCCCTTTGGCATCTGTTTGTTAGTGTTCTGTTTAACAAATCACATGGTGCTTCTAGATACTCTTTCTTCTTTCAAATAAACCTAGCTCAACAAACAGATGAAGATTTGGGCATGCTAAAACCCAGCTTTGAATTGAAGTCCAGCTGGTGACATCTATGAAGGCAGCGTGAACACAAGGACTTGGACCTATGGTGTTGGAGTTGTTCTGCTGAATAAGGATAAAGACCCTAGTTTAGACTTCTTTAGCTTTAATTTCATTTTATGGGACAGAGACTGGTACTTCCCCTTTAAAATATTGATTCACCAAGGAGAGGTGGACTTTAGGGAGTTAAATTTCTAATTAGCTTGAGGAATATCTACCACAGTTCCTTCTGAATGAGTGACAAAACACAAAAATGGTAGAAGAGAGTCTGAGAATAGTTAAGTGTGAAGACCAGCAAGATCACTTGAAGAGGAGAGTAACTTATGTACTGCTTAGCCCTTTATTAAGTGATTGTTCTGTTAGAAATGCATTTGATAGATCGTAGATAGGTGAGTTAAATTTTAAAATAGCCTTCAACCAAATTGTCTCACTAGTTTGCTTGTCTAATGTGCCCATCACTGTCCCATGTCCACAATTTGGGTTCCTGAGTTGTCTTGTGTCAAGGAACTACTGGGGATTGTCCAAGTCGGGTCATGAAGCTCGCAGTCTTGGCTTGATTACGAATGGTTCCATATATGTCATCCACAGGCTGCTGCAGCTTCCTGTCTCCAAATGTTGGTTTTAAACAGTCTTTGCAAACTGTTTTGCCTTCCAGATACAGACATTTCAGTCATAATACGCTCAACTGTTACAGAATTAAACAAGGGTGCGGGAGAGACTGAATGACTGTTATCTTAGAGCGTCTGCTGACTTGTCGGGTTTTTGCTAATTCTGCTGCTTTTATAACTATGTGTCTTTTATAAAGCATTCCTCTAAAAAGAGCTTGTGAGCAGGTTTCTCGTACTTTCAAGCTCGTGCATAAATAAAATGCAAGAATCAAATTCAGGAAGGTCTTGTCCGCAGACAGCTCAGGCTGAACTATTTTACTGTGGTTATTGAAACGGGCCCAACGTGTGTTGAAATGTGTTGTATTGTACTGAAGAGCAGTCTTAAATAACTTTTTTTATTTTGAAATTGAGGTCTTTTATATCTTTGGAAAAGATACACTTTTGGTGTTTCTTTTGATGATGCCAATTGTACAATGCATTCCTGAAAAGCTGTTGAAGCAATTGAGGAGTAGATCATTAGGAAGAAAGCTGTTAGATAACTGACCGGGCTGCCTTTTCCCAGCTTATCATGGAAGTGTGGAATTTGGAATTGTTGGGTGAAATCTTTCTATGCGAGGCTACGAACAACTGTTTGTGAAAAAAGTTTGAATTCTTCCCCTTACTCTTTCTTTTTTCCTGTTTATCTCTGTCTATTCCTTCCAGCCTGCCATGTCTTGGAATTGGGAGTAGTCTGTTCTTGGAATTGGGAGGCTGGAACTTAGGAGAAGGGAAAGCAGAAGATTCTTGAGGTTTGGGTGATTTCCACCCCCCACCAGTTGATATATTGAAGCTGTGATAGCTCTGTAGCTGTACTGCCCGGTTGTACGCTGGGACCCTGTGATGTGATGCATTTACCTGAATTATGCCGTGTTTTAAGACTGAGGGTTGTCTGTTTGGTTTTTTCTTTGGATAACTAGAGAACTGTTGGTAACAGTGTTCTCCTCAGTCTTCCTTCTCAAGCACCAGCCATCAGCGGGTTAGAATGAGCACTGGAATTACTTCAAGCCTGTTCCTTAAAAATCTTCAAAGTAACTGCTGAGGATACTATTATTTTGTTAGTTAGTCGTAGCCAGGAATCCCATCCTCTGAACACTGGCTTTATGAAGCATTTAGAGCTTATCCTTGTCCTTAGCATGCAAATGCTCCCCTTGAAATTGTTGGGGTGACTTGTGAAAAACTAAGTGGAAGATTGTGATAACTGTATGCGCAGGGCAAAGACTTTCATGTATTTACCGGCAGAGAACAATGAAAATTAGTATCCATTTGAGTGTTTGTTTGCTTTTTGCTTTTCCCACAGTCAGTCTCATGTGTGGTTTCTTCATCAACAGGTGATGGAGACCAAAAGCATGTTGTACCTTGTGACAGAATTTGCCAAAAATGGAGAAATTTTCGGTAAGCAAGAGAATGTTTTCACACTCGATGTTTTAACGTTAACTTCCGAAGCTTATCAGTTGTATTTATCTTGCCCAATATCCCTTTTGCTGTAGTATGTCGCCTTTATTTTGCTTTTTAGGCCACAAAGAAACATATGAAATGTGACACTAGTTAAATGGATTTTATTTTTGAATTAGTGCCTTTTAACTTCAAAATGTGCACTAGTGATCCAAGTAAAAAAAATGTCTTTTCCAGCTCCTGCACATGTGATAAACTTTGGTGAGCCTGTGTTCTGACCAAGGATGAGCTTGCTATTCATAAACTTGATTGAAACGGTTGGCAACCTGCAGAATGGCAGGACAGTGTTCTGATAAGGCTGGGAGGATAAAATACCAAGAATGCGGCTCCCATTTCTGTATACAGCATGTTAACGTAGGTCTGTTCGTGGGTCTGGTAACGTTTGAGTGTCTCTTGCATTTCTCAGGAATGTGGGTTTAGTTGGTTTGGGTTGGTCTGGTCCCTGTGTTCTGTTTTTTCTCTGAAGGAACACCATGATTTGCTCTACACTGGTTACTACCTGGAAACAGTGAAGAAGAAAAGGGGACTCTGTTTTTCTCACCTTCGAAGCTGGTTCTCACACCAGCGCTAATCTCGAAGCCCAGCTGTGAGTTACAGGCTGGCCTACAAATTGCTTCCTCCTGAAATCTTTCCGTTCATCTCACTACTTGCCTTGGGAACTACAACATTGGAGGTTGTTTTATCGCGCAAGATTTGTATGCAGATTTGCGTAGGTGATTAGCATGAGCCAAAAAATCTAGCTAAAAATTACCTTTCTCTACATCATGTTAACTTTCTGTATTTTGTGTAGTTCTATTTTGCTTCATATATGAAGCATTCCCAGTAGTCAGTCAAGATTCTGTAATTAAGTTGCATTTATATGACCTGACTCTTTTTTTTTTTTGTTGCTGCTTTAGGTGAGAAAGTGAGGTGGTCATAGGGGAAAAACAGATTAACAGAAGGCAAAAAAATAGGAAACTTCAGTCAGCATGGCTAAAGATTCTAGAAGTAACTTGGATGGTGACTCTTTCAGCCTTCTTATTTGTCTTGGCTTTAACGTGTATCATTTCCTGCAAAACTTGAACTTTTAGTTCATTCTGAAGAAGCAAAGCCTTTTGGGCTCAGACTTTCCCTGTTTGCAGATCCTTTGTCTTTTCAAACTCTTTAGCTAATTCTTAGATCTTGTTTTCTCATTAAAATTAAGACATCTTTCTGGGTCTGTTATTAGACTTAGTATCTGCACGGGTTTTCTCTTTATTTTTCTGATTTACTGGAATGATTTTGCAGAGTGGCTTTTGTAAAGAAGGATGGGCTATTTTGTTTTCTGTATTTGCCACTGTTATAATGTGTTTGAAGGAGGAAGCAGGAATGAGGTAACAGCAGAAGCATGTTAGGATTTCAGAGTTGGGCGGGAAAACATCTCTTCTAGGTTCTTCTCAGGCTCTTAAAGTGCTCTACAACCGTAAGTGCTCGGTGAAGAGCAAATGGTCACTGTCTAGCAAGACATAATAACTTCATTTTAAGTTTGACTGGTACCCAGGACAATGGGTTTCTTTTCCAGGCAGGAGTCTAGCATGTCCTAGTAGAGTAACAGAAAAGTAATAAAAAACAGAGGACCAGAAATATGCTCAAAGATAAAGAATTATTTTAGTTGGAGTATTTCCTACATAGCAGATACTGTTGCTTTGTTCAGGAATTGGACGGAGATGTTAAAGTAACAACCTGTCTGACTTAATGAAAGCTAATTTCATGAGTTTTATGCTTGATACCCAGCACTTAAGAGTTTTCACAGGCATTTTAATTGCAATTAAAAAATCAGATTTGCTGAGAGCTGCTCTGAAACTCGGTCAATATGAGTAAGCAGAATGAACTCAGAGGGCAATGGAATAGAGTTCAGTGTGTAGAGGGCCCTGGTGATTGGAGTGCAGAAGAGGTGGAGCCTGCCTGATCCTTGGGGTTTGTGCTGGGGGAGCAAGGGGATGGATTTCATGGAAACTGAGCTCAAATGGTCAAAGTCCCTTCTTGTCTGTGTTATCTCCCGCCCTTTTAAGCCCTTATCATTGGACTGCTTGTGTCATAAGCAGGATATCATGTTGAGGGCAGCTGCTATAACTGGACAGTGGAGAAAAGCATGGTAGTAGTTAAAGAAACCAAAACAGTAGAAGTCAAACCATATGAGCTTTCCCTCCTTTGGACCTATTGCATTTGCCATGTCAAGTCGAAAACCGTGTGAAATAGTCTCTCTTACATAACACTAGTTTTCAAACAGCACTAGTAGTGGGATGCTCTTCTGGAGCCCTGTACCCAAGTGTCTTCAAAGTTCTGAGCGCTTTGTGATGCAGTATCCTGCTTTGGGGGGATTTTAGTTTTTCTTTTGTAAAGCAGGATGGTTAGAAACCTGTGGAAACTGCTATTTAATCAGTCTCCTGATAGCACTATTGTGCTCCATTTTGTTCTTTGATTAACCTGTGATTGCACTTGAAGGAGGAGCTTCAACAAGAAAAGCAAACTTGCTCGAGGTTTGTGGCAAGACCAGCTTGCTTTCAGCTTTTACTCAAAAGCTAGTGATGTGGGAAGAGTATAAGGAGAAAGAAAACTTCATTCTGTTGGGGCTGATCTTCCTGTGTGCTCCCTCTGTAATCAGTGAGGAGTGAGAGGCCTCTCAGGAGGCTGATTCAGAGCTTTGACTTGCCTTCCAGAGGAGCCTTTTTGTCCTCTGAGTACAGGAGGTGCTGAAAGAGATTAGACTCCCTAGGTTGAAGTTAGCCTTTGTGATAGCTCTTCTGAGCAACTTTGCTACTCCGTGATGTACAGAATCTGTGAGAGCTTATAGAAGGCCCTTTTCTATCTTGCCCTTGAGTAAGATAACGTTAAAGAACATAGCATGCTTTTCAAGATGGTTGTCAGTAGTTGGTAAGAAGTAAATGTTCTCTTAGTACCGTGTCAGGCTTTCAAGTTCAGTGTGAGTAACTTGGTATTAAACCTCCTGAGTCTCTGCTAAACCATCATTTCATAGTGCTGACTGGTACTTCACGGATAGGATTATCTTTAACCCATGTACTAACATTCTTTGCTCTTTGTAGCTTCAGTGATATTTTCTATACTCAACAGCAGTTTGGAATTTGCCTTTTGCCAGCTATTGTCATTGCATTAAATATACTTATAAACACTTCAAATGCTGTTCCATTTTTAGACTTGTTTTTGTAAAAGATCTTTAGGCTTAATAAAACATTTCAATTAAAAAGGTTTCCGTTGTCCTTAATACCTTACAGACCTACAAAGTTTTGGACTAGCTGTTTCTAAAATATCTCTAGAGCCACCATCTCGTAACCTCCTTCAGCATCCCTCCCCTGAAGCTGAGAGATCAGCTGAGGTGCAGGTTGTTAGCTAAACTAACTACAGTGAACCTGTCCTGAAGGGCTAATTCTCCAGCTTCTCATCAGTGACTTTATTTTACAAGCATCCAGACTGCAGAGGGGGAAGCCAGCTAGTAAGCCTAAATGATGTAATTGTTGAGCAGGGCGAAAGGGAATATCCAAGCTTTCAGTTACGGCTGTTTCTACCCTTCTTGCTTGCTGTCTGACATCCCACATGTGCATTTTAAATACTTACACAGGCATCTCTCTGCTTTACTCTCAAGAACCGTAAGATTACTCTGATATTTTCCAAGTGTTTACAATGAAACATGATGTTTATTTCTTATTCTTGCCAGATGCTGGCCAGGGCATCTACCACCCTATTAAAAAAAATTACTTTTGTGGAATGATAATAATGCGCAGAAATGCAAAATAAACTTTGAGTCAGTCCTGTTTGTGCTCTACCTCCCTTGTCTGAACGGGTACCTTGGGACTTAAACCTCTTTTTGCAAGAGGCTGTTGTGCATTTGCAGTGGTTGTAGGGGAAAAGAGATCAGCCCGGGCAGGCTCGTGGGTCTGATCTTCTACACATGCAAAATAAAACATCCCTAAGAGGTAGATCTCAGAGCAAATCTAATTTTGGCATAGCAAAGCACTGGACTTGGAGAGAGGCTGGTAAATACTTGGAGAACTTGTGAGAGTGTGATGTGGTTGACATACCTGAAGGATGGGATGTCATCTAGAGGGACTTGGTCAAGCTTGAGAAATGGGCCTGTGTGAACCTCACGAGGTTCACCACGGCCAAGTGCATTGTCCTGCACCTACACCTTGTTTGATACAGGCTGGGGGATGAAGGGATTGAGAGCAGCCCTCTGGAGAGAGACGTGGAGGTACTGGTGGATGGAAAGCAGGACATGAGATGACCATATCCTGGGCTGCATTAAAGTAGCATGGCCAGCAGGTCCAGGGAGCTGGTTCTGCCCTCTAGCCAACCTGTTCCAGCATTTGACTACCTGCACAGAAAAAAAACCTTTTTTTTTTCTTCGGTTTAAATTTGATTTCCCATGTTTCACTTGGTTCCCTTTGTCCTTTGGCTGGGTACTTCTGCTGAGAAGAGTCTGGCTTTGTCATCTTCCTGTCGAGTATTTGTACACAACAAGAGTGTGTTCTGTACCTTTTCTTTCCCAGGCTGGATGCCCACAACTCCTTCAGCCTCCCCTTGTCTGACAAGTTCTCCAATGCCACTCATCCTCATTATTCTTCACTGTACTCGCTTTGGTTTGTACGTGCCTCTTTAACAGGGCCTTAATATCCTAAATTTAAAATGTGTACAGTTGTCCCTCTAAATGAAGAACTGTATTTTAAATGAAAAGCGTGGCTCCTGAATTTGCCAAATGCTTTTTTGAAATAAATACCCTCCTCATCTTTCACTTCTTCAGTAAATAAATGTACTCTGGACTACTACTGAAAAGGAGGTTGTCCTTGTGACAGAAGTTCTGCTCTGGATCCAGCTGTGAATCCAAGATAGCCTATGGTTTCTATTTTATTACAGAAAAAAAAGAAAAAAAAATATATATACACCACTACCATAGAAACATGTAGCCAGAGGGTATGACGCGAGGGTGAGGTTTGTCCAAGGATAGGTTTAGGAAAGCATAGAGAGCTTTACTGTTTCAGTCTTTACAAGGTACAACAGGGTGCTCTGCTCTAGGTACCTGCAGTAAAACTAGAGTCATGGTTCTGAGTTCCAGAGGTTCATACGCACATATTCAAACGGCCTCCAGGTTCCAGCTCTTGTAGCAGAACGTCTCCAGCAAGTTACAGCTCTCCTGAAGTGGTTTCTGTAAGGCAGGAGCTGGCACGCTGCCTGTATCCCAGCCTCTCCTCTCTGCAAGCTGGTTAATGCACAAACAGAACCCTTGCATGTCCCAGCACCTGCTTAGACTGTGGCATGTTCTGCCCCTCCAGCAGAGGAAGCGGCGTGTTCTGTATTTCAGAATAAATGACCTAGGGGTGGACTTGATGGCATGCTTAAAGCCAAGGTGGTAAAGTCCTGACAGGCTGGAGCCGTGAAAGCGAATGACAGCTTGGATTCATTAACGTGTTCGCTGCGTTGCTGACAAATGATGGATTAAGAGCTTAAAGAGCTGGCTCGCATTCAGCGTAATTTAGTTTATGCCTTTGATAACTGGCTTCACCTTGATATCATATGATTTGTCAGTCACTTTGTGACTGAATGATATTTAGAGTGCAAATATTATGATCTCCCCTTACTGCCAGGCTTTTTGTTTGTTCTTGTGCTTTGCCAAATTAAACCAGCTGAAAGTCTATTAAGGTTTAGGTAGGTTAGAAGCTCTGAGGACAATTTTCAGATCTGCAGGTTGCAGAGATCAGTTCTAATGTGCTGCGCTGAAATGTTTTTTTGAGGGATGCCGAAAGAAGTATACTGTAACTGAGGTCTTTAGTCCGCTGCTTCAGGTGGTTCAGGAGCAGCTGCCTCTGTGCTCGCAGAACGTGCTCAGGAGGTCGGAGCAGAGTCTATGAAATCTTTCAATCCCACCACAAGTAAAGCAAAGTTGTTACCTCAGTAATGGGGTACAGAACTTTTTCCTGAATGATGCTCCTATAAAACATCTTTGAAATAAGCCTGGTTCACTGAACATATTAAGAAGATGGTGTATTAATGATTGCATTTGCTTCTTTAAATGAGTGAAAATACAATTCTGATTAATAACGTGACGCTGTGTAGAGCGCTCAATGGCAGGAGAGTCTAGTGACCCAGGTGGCAGCAAGGAACTCATGAGGTAAAAGAATGCAAGGTCAGTGAAGTGGTTGGTTTTATACGATCCCCCAACAAATAACTTATTTTTCATATTTTTCTGAATACTTACCAAAATCTTCATGGTTTATGGGTGGGTCTGTGCCTCCACCTCCTGAACAACGTGCTGCTTTGCCCTTCTCTGTAGAAACAATGAAGTGCGCCATCAGTGAAGTTTTACTAGGAATGTATTTTGGGGGTTTTGTGCTTAACGTGAGCTGCTCGGGCCTTCTCTGATTGTCATAAAGAAAGCAGAAAAGCTTAAATGAAAAAGTTGTAAGCCTATAGACAATGTTTTGTTAAAAAAACAAACCCCAGGATGTAACAAAGCCAGGTATTCTGCTTTGGCATTGTGTTGGGCAAGATGATCTTTTTTGGATCACTGAGACTACTTAAGTAGCTTAGAAGATATGATTCTTAATTTTACTTATGGATTTTGTTAGAGTTTCTTCTAAATAAATAGAAGTAGGCTCAAATTTAATGCCATGTTCACTTTTCCACTTGCAGAAGCGGCCGGTTTCTGCCCGAAACAGGTTAAATGTTGGTGTCAGCTGGTCTGTAAGTGAGGAGCCCTGTTCCCCAGGCTTTCTCTATAAATGATCGTTAGGAGGGACTGGCGGCAGCCCCAGCAGTTCAGTTCTTATTCACTGATTTTTTAGTAACTTTGGTACCAGTTGTGATGCAGCGAGTGGTGGGGGATTGTGTGTGTGTGTGTGTGCTCAGCCCTTGCCTGATCGTGGGGCACAATATCTGTGTGTGCTGCACCTCGGCCGTTAACTGCCTTCTTTGTAGGATGCTGAAGGCAGTTCTGAAGCCATCCTAGCAGTTAATTCTTTCATCTTATGCCTCCTAAGAGAAAGATGAGAATTGGCTATAGAAGCTGTTTCAGTCAAGACTCACGCAGCTGCCTGCTTCGCTTGTTTTTGTTCCTGAGGATAAATGAAGAGTTTCAGAGCTATCATTTGTTTCAGGGCTAACGGTGGTTTTTACGACACAAGCAAATGAAAACAAAATGTTCTTTCTGCTCGTGATGCAATGAAGACAAGAGAAAGGTCAGGATGGGTACCTTATGGGTACTTGTTTTATTTCCAGGGAGAAAATACTTCTAGCAACCACGCAGCCTCTGTCGAGGCTTCCGAGGGAGAAGCCACGCCACGTGAAGCTTGCGTGGACTGATCAGAGTCTAAAGATGGTGAAGGCAGTTATTCCAGGTGTTCCCCCTTCCACAGGAGCTGTGTTATATGAAAATATTTATCAGAATAGTCCATTCTGCAGCAGCTTTTTCTTCCTCTTTTTTTTTCCATTCTTTTGCAGGGGAGGGTGTGAGAAGAATGAGTTGGAAACTGGGATTGGCTGAAATACTTCTTGAGTTTCCTAGCGCTGATTACTTGAGAGAAATCATTTCGTTTGAGGGTTGTTGCTCGCTGTCTAATCCATCTAAACCTGCTTTATTTTAACAGATTACCTCGCCAGCCACGGGCGTCTCAGTGAGGCTGAGGCCAGGCGCAAATTCTGGCAGATCCTCTCGGCAGTGGAGTATTGCCATGGCCGAAAGATCGTTCACCGTGACCTGAAAGCTGAAAACCTTTTGCTTGACAATAACATGAACATCAAAATAGCAGGTACTCAGAATGTAGATGATATTCAGTAACACTTTTATTTTTATGAAGGGCATTCCAGTAATTCGGTTACTGCTGCCCAAGTTATCCCGCTGTACTTAAGGTACAGCAAATCAGAGTAGTAATCTATGTAGTACTTTTGCATTATGGTTATCACAGTACATGTAGCTAAAATAATCCCTAGATTAGCTCTATTATACTTTCAGGAAAAAGGAAATCATTTTTAGAGTTATAGTCATTCTGTGTGGGTGCCATAACATGTCTATAATGCTGCCAGATGTTCAGGTTAAAGCAGAGTTAATCAAATAACTTCTTTCAACATTAGAAAAACTCAAAAATGGAAGCGTATTGATTTTTTTTTTTCTTTTTTTCTTTTTGCATGCATGATTTCATTTTAATTATAAATTTAGACACAGCAGATGTTGCTAGCAATGGAAATCACTTTGGTTGTCAACTCATTACAATTCCATGAATCCTTCCATCCTGACTTTAGCCCAGTGGCACTTGGAATAGGAAAGCTAGATCACATCTTGATTTGGAGGACTGTGGAACTTCAGTCATCAATGATACGGGAGAAGGAAAGGAAGGCTAATCCCTGTAAGAAGCGAGTTTGTACAGCAGTGAGCTTGCTCGTTCTGAGAAGGCAGTGTGAACAGGTAGCCAGTTGGGCTGAGAAATCACTGCTGGATTATTTTAACCTTGAATTTCTTCTCTGGCATTTCTGAAATGGAGATCCTGAAAATGTATCTTGATCCTAACGCTTTCTGTAAGGATAAAACTGCAGAAAATTGTAAAATGTATGAGCAGCTCTCTAAAAGATGAGCTCCTTTTTGTCTATGGAGTATGAAGACAGTGTGCTTGAATTTAAAGGAAAAGTTAAGGCTTGTTTAACTGGTTAGCATCTGGGTCACAAAGATTTACCCCTTTCTCTGCAGTACTGCAGCAAACGTTGGGAAGACTAGGCAATTAATTCTAGGTATTAACGTCACCTTAGGAAAAATCTTTTGAATCCTTTCAAGTCATGTATATCAGAACAGGAAATCTAAAAAATCTTTTAAAAGGAGCACTCACCTTTGAGATGGAAACTGTTTCCTGAGCAAGAATTCAATCCTCTTTAAACTCAGAGAAAAGGAACCCATAGTCATTGTTATAAAAAAAAAATAACCAAATGTGACATAGGTTATCTTTGCCCTTCAAACAGGATTTTACTGATGGATTAAGAATGATTTCTTATCAATGCATGTATTAATGGAGTAGATTTCCCAGATCCTGGGAAATCTAAAAAAACCCCTTGGTTTTGTCTGTACATCGAAAACATTCATTTCTTCATTCCTTTACCACCACCTTTCTACCTCTAGCATCTTTTTCACGTGGTTTAAGAGTTTACAAAAATGTGAAGCAATGGATAAATTAAAATAGAGGAAAAGGAAAATACAGCTACGTGAGTTCCAGAATCATGGTTTTCACAGAGAATGCTAGGCTATTGTTATCAAATCTGAATATAAGGCAGGGATTTTTGGCAGAAGGACTGGTGTGGAAAATAGATTCTCTGAAGCTAGAGAGAGCAGCCTATTAATCTGCTCTTTGGCATGTTGTCTGTATTTCATGGCTCTTTAGCATCTCAGAGTGGGAATTTTTACAGCAGGTTCATAAAAGCTGTAAAAATTGTTATTTAACACTTTGGATCCATTAATAGCAGAGGCTTTGCGGTAGCCTGTTTCTCGTTTCATAATAAATCGCTTATGGTTATCTTTTAAATTTCTCTATACTTTACTGTGGGCTTTCACATTAACGTTAAACTGTGAAAATATTAAAACCCACCATCAGATGAAGCGAAAGGGTTTTGCTACTGCAGTCGCAGGAAGATGCAGTTCTGGTGTAAGTTCTTATTTAGGGCATTTGATACCTGAAGAAAGCTAAAAGAACAGTTTAGGATGGAGATGATGTCTAGACTTGATAACAAAGTGGCCCAAGTTTCATAACTAATAACATTGAGATTAAATCGGCGGTGATGTCTCAAAATTCTGAAAATTTACAGGGCCACCTGCACTATTTGCTCACGGCTGTTGGTAATAAGGCTGTGAATTTGACAGTGAAAGGGGTTTGGTGCTTTGTTGAGCTTTAATCTAACGGGTTCATCGGCACTTCCATTTGTAGGGTATTTTTTTTTTACTTTTCTCATTTGGTTTTATTTCTGTTCCGTTGCAGGGAATTTCAATGCAGGGATTCTCCGGGGACTCAAATAAAAGCATTGATAAATGGTAGTTACTAGATCCCGTCAGCTGCTGCTGTCTCTTTCCTCCTCCTAGCTGCTCTTGTGCTCTGCCCCTGTATTACAGAAAGCTAATTACAGGTGGTCTGGGTAAATGATCACGTTAACTGGCGGCAATTCATATGGTCTGATTCTTTCATGTGTCTTTGTCGAGATTTAGTGGCTTGATAGCAATTCCTGCGTCCGGCTTTGGTGATAAAGTAGCTGGAGAAAGTTAAAACTTTGCGGTGATTTGTGCTGAGCCAGTAGTTTCCTTTCTTTTCTGTAAAGGAGAGAGATGGTGAATTCCACAGAACGGCTTGTCTGTGATTTTGGAGTTACCTGGTGCAGTGCAGATCCCTGAGAACAGTCTCTTCCAGTGGTTCCTATCCTTCATGGTTCATTTATCAAACTGTGGAAGAACAAAGGGCAGCCAAGATCCCAACTCCGATAGCTAGAATTACTCTCTAATTCAAATTAATTTAGCAATTGAAAAACAACGCAGTAACTGATGAATTCCTTTGATAGAAAGCTCTGCAGTGTTGGTGTTTGCGTTGGGTCCCAGCACCATGCGCAGGACTGTCCCTTGGGGATCGCTCCAAGAGCTGTGAAATCCACACTCCAGGCTCTTCCTAACTTCCAGTGGCCCTCTTGATTCATTCAAACGTTTGTTGAAACGTTTACTCTTTAAGATCAGAACATTTTTCAAGTCAAATATTAGAAACATGCATAACGTTTCCTCTGTATTTCAGCCAACAGGAGAATAAACCAGGATTCAAAGATAAATGTTCCTAAAGGTGTGAGTTGACAAGACTGCCACCTTTTATGCTTCAAAAAGGAGGCTGGACTGAAATGTAATCCTTTTTTGTTAATATGGCTCTAAAAGGAAGAGGATAGAATTCAAAGGATCTTTCTTTTCAGTCTTAGTAACTGGATAAGAAACAGTAAAGATCTTGAGGGGAGAGCTTTGTTACTTCCTAGAAGACACTAGGTAGTTGGGAGCAAAAGCCTCAAACTCCCATTTTAGCATAAGTAACAGAAAAGAAGGTATTAATCAGGTAAAATGTCCACTGAGAAGGTTGCGGCTGAAGATTGCCATACCAGGCAGTCTCCGTGGGGCTTGACATCCACGTTGGTTTTAGCACTAGCAAGGTAAACCGTCTTTGTTCTCCAAGTTACGACCTGTAGGTAGCTGAATTGTTCACATACCCTTTACATTTTGCTGGTTTTCCGAAGGGATCCGAGAGGTGAGATTTCATTTCCTGATCGCTCATATGCTATGCTGTCATCAACTCAGACTTACTCGTTGTCTGTACAGTGAAACATCTGTGCAGATGTGCGTTCGTGACAATCACAGACAGCTTTGAACTGAGGATGGAAGAGCCACCTTCTCTCTGGGTACTTCCAGCCCCACAAAACTGCCAGGTTAAGGTGCCTTGTAGATGCCTGCAGAAATCATGCCTTCTGGACGGTAAAGCTACTGTTTGAAGCAGATCAGGTAGGAGAGACTGTTATTTTGAAGGAGGTGGTAGTGCGGGTTTGTCTTGCTGGTGGACAGTAAAATATGCATTGACGTCAGCACGGGCTGATCAGCATTCAGCTCATGAAGTGGGTCAGGTTTGTTTCTGACACCCTCATACCTTTCCTTTATCAGTACCTCTCTCCCGATTATCTCCTTGGCTCATATTACTATTATAACAAAAGATCCATGTGGCTTTATGAAGCCAGGCAGCTGGAATTCTGTTGGTAATTTTAGAAGAATAGATTAATAATAGCTCTGAAGCCAGTGTCCCTTCTACAGGATTTTTCGAGGGAGGAATTAGAGACTACCTCATATTGCTACATGCGCAGCAGAAGTTGCAGCGGTTCTGGCAGGGAGCTTCCATTTCTCAAATTGCAACCGGGTCTGAAATCTTAAGTTTGCTTCCATTTTTAAGAGGAAAACCGATTCCGTTGAAATGATGTATGTTCAAAAAATTATACCTTCGAAATTCAAGATTATTCTAAAGGGAGTAATGAGATTGAGAAACAAAGTACTGCAAATGTTGAGAGCCAATATTTGCAGATTGCACAAATACAGAGTTTATTCAACTGAACACAATGCTGCAAATGATCCTCTTTTTTTTTTTTTCATGTGCCAATTCAGGCAAATGTTAAGATCACTGTATTATATAATCTCACTTCTCTGGTAATGAGTCCAATTTCAGTCCTTTTAGTATTTTGTGGCTGGCATATGGTTTTTTTTGAGGGCTGGCACATTTTTCCCTTAAACATCAGTGATGTTCTTAAAATCCCTTTGTTTTAAATGAGAAATCTTAACCATGTTCTTAGGTTAAAAAGTATTACCTTTGATGAGAATGGTTATGGTAGATCAGCGATTGCAAAGTAGCAACAAGGTGAAAGAGAATGAGGGACTAGTGATCGTGTTGTGCTTTATTGAATCCTGGCCATTCTAACACTCCAAAAAGTGGGACAACCAACCTGCCAGTGCAATAATTGAGAATCGAGGAAGCCCAGTGGACCAAGCATCCAGTATCCTGTCTAAATCCTGAACTTTTTCTTTCAAAGGGTTTTCATGGATGCTATTAATTCTTGAGCTCTTGGGAAATGGTTTAACGTCATTTGAACACACGAGTGTAGAAATCATAATGGAAACAAAGAGGTAACCGTAATAATTTATGTACCCTAACAAATAATGCTGATCTCGCTGCACAGGTAATTATTTTGTCCAACAATAAAGTATAATTGGATTTCTAGAGATAAGAGCAGATTGCTGAAATATGCAACAATCTTTTTAAGTCCCGTGTTACATGAAAAAGTCCAGTATTAATTAGTTAGGTGTCTGGCTGCTGCTGTGCTTTGTATTATCAATGCATGCTATTTTTTCAGCAGAAATTCATTACTGAAGGATACTGGCGTTCCTCATCCGTGAAAAGGGGAAGAACCTGAGTTCCAGAACTGCAGGTCAAAGACAGAGTGATGGAAACATTTTCCAGGTTTATTAGACACATACTCCTAGATCAGATGCGCAGATCCAGGAGGAATTCTGAACGGGGTCAGAACAGGGAGAGAACCCCAGGCTGGCCGCTTTCTGCAGCCTCTTCCCCCTGTGCCCGTCCCTACCCGCAAAGCCCAGCAGCCAGTGTTCTTGTATTAGTGCTCACACAGAGCGTATCCTTGGCTGCTCATCCTCGTATCAATTTACAAACCGTTCATTCACGGATTTGCCTAATAAAACTGTATCGTCTGTGCTGTCCCAAGACCAGCCAGTCGCTGCTGTTCCACCCAGTCAAGCATCGTCTCGATGATGTCAGTTCAGTAATTCTGTTGCTCAGATAGGGAGCAAAGATAACAGCCTCGCAAGGATCGTGCCCTTCGGTTCTAAGATGTCCTTGCTCTTGAGCTACTTTTGATACCCATAAATAAAATTATTACATGTCACAAAATGAAGCATATAAAGATCATAGTCAAAAAAAAAAAAACCCAAATCCTAATTGTAACATAAACCTGAAACTTCTCTTCTGTTGATCCGTCATACTTAAAGTCTCTGTTCTGTCTTTTGCTGTTGAGATTTGTTCATGTTTCTTTTTGAGGTGGCTTCCGTGTGTTCGAGTTCACCAAATAGCTCACATTAAATCCAGCCTGGATAGCCAAAAAGTTTCACCTTCTGAGGAACTGAAATCTCGTGTATTTCCAAGCAGGTCATGCTGTGCTTACAAAAACACGTTCATGTACTTGTAAATCTGACACGAAGATTTATGAGGGTGGCACCTGAGCAGGAGCTGCAGTTCGCAGATAAAGATTGATATTTATCTGCAGTACTAAGAGGATGTTGAAAATCTGACAAATTTAAGATAAGCGAAGGGAGAGATCAGATTTAATGACACCTACACAGATGGCAAAATGTTTCTGAGAAAAGAAATTGCTTCATGCCTCCTGAAGTATTGTCAAGGTTGCCAAGCCAATTACGTGTGAAGAAAAGTCTCCTTAAAGAGAATTAAAAAAAATTCACAACAAAAGTCTAACAGTGATAGGAAACAGGCAGGTGACACGCGGAGCTCGGGGGATTTTTTGGTAGAAGGTTGTCTTGTTATTACAGCTGAATTGGTGGGGGGCGGGTTCAGAGCTGAAGGAGGATGTACAAGGAAGGACAGCATGAATGCTCAATGTTTCCTATGTAGATCTGGAATCTGAGCTGCCCTTGGCTGTTTGCACCTCCCGAGAAGGCTGACGTGCCAGGGTGCCATTGCGTAACCGCTCATGCAACTGCCGGCCGTTCTGTGCAGAGCATGACGCTGCTGTGGATCTTGCGGGTAGTCCGACCTTCAAATAGTCTTCCTGGTATTGTAGCCTTCTTACTGACAGGCAGCGGGGCTCTTTGATCGCGGACAAGTCCCAAAAGTCCATCGCTGTGAGGCCGGGTATCTGATTTTGTGCCTTTGAGCTAATAGAGTGGCCTTGGACTGATGTTGGAGTTTTAACCTCTTGAGGGTTTTTCACCTGGGCCAGATATTTAGAGTTGTGTAAGATAACTCTTTTCTAACAAAGTATGTTAATTATCTAGACTACAATATTAATTTAGGGACATTTTGATTAATTTAAAAAATATTATTATTTAGGGACATACAATATTAATTTAGGTCCCTTTCAACCCGAAGCGTTCTATGATTCTATAGCTTGTTACACGCTAAGGAGAATCTTGGAAGCAATCAAAAATAAAAAGCTCTAAAAGCTTCTTCAGTTCTGGTGTTCCCCGAACTGCTTCTTCCACCTATGTTCATTTTTGATGTATGTTGCAGGAAGAGTTCCATTAAAAGAACTGCTGGAGCTCTTGAGTCCTGTTAGGAAGGCAACCACATCCCTTTACCGTTAAGCTCAGTCTAAGTAGTCCCATTCCGTGGCCATACTGCTTCCCTAAAACAACTCCAGGCTAACTATCTAAGCCCGGTAAGTTTTTATTTAATACCTCTTACTGCTTTGATTCGGAGGGTTCTCTTGTGGTTTTATAGCTTACGATGGATGAGGAGAGAGCCAGGCTCTTTCCTCTGAGTAACACGAGCTATACAACCAGGAGTAAATGCAGAGGTACCAGCAGTGCCTGTACTCTCTGCTACCCACAGTGTTTATCCGTTTTGCTATCTGCCGATCGGGGCCACGTTGTGTTAGCGTGCCTCTGAGGTATCCAGGGCTTGATAGCACTAAACCAACAGCCTGATTCCTGTTTCCCAACACTGTTGACTTCCACAGGATTCCTCGAGTCACGCCGGCATGCAGTATTTCCCTGCAGAAGCCTGGTTAGCTACAAGGGTAAAAGCATGATTACCTTAAAAGGAACATCTTCTGTGACCTTCTACTGCAGAGTTTGTGGAAAAAGTGGCAGGGAAGAGTTAAATCATTGTTCACACAAACGATGTCGCTGCGCTTGCCAGTCTTTGCATGTCACTTGCCAACGCTCCACTCTGTATTTCCTTTGGAGATACAGCTGACCAGTTAGGGAATTGAAGCCAGTTTGCCTGAAAGCCTTAAATCCAAGGAATTTTTGTCCTCGTTGTTAGATCTCTCTCCTTGAGAACTTTGCTTTAGTATCAACAGCATTTGCTGTCACAGAGAACATACAGGGTGGCCCGCACCACGAGCTGAATACAGGACTAAGCAGCAGAGAGCGGTGATGCTGGGAGCAACGGGGAGAAGTGTTGGCTTCATTGAATTCCATGAGAAAACTCCACTGGACTTAAAATTTAGATTTATGGTGTGAACAGGTGTATCTAAACGCTGCATCCCGATGGCTTTTATTAAAAGCCCGCGGAGTAAGAGCCTCGTGTGTTATACACACTGAGGAGCGTCACGGAAGGAGTGTA
The DNA here is from genome assembly GCA_033124195.1 of Coracias cyanogaster. NCBI lineage: Eukaryota > Metazoa > Chordata > Aves > Coraciiformes > Coraciidae > Coracias > Coracias cyanogaster. The sequence continues at coordinate 32,667 of JAVSBS010006347.1, read as the reverse complement.
TTCAGAATGGGTATCTGCAGTGGGTGCAGGAGGGACTATTAGGATCCTGGCAGGAAGAGTAAAGACTGCTAAAGCACTTGAGGTATGAACTGTGCAAAGGGAGTGGAAAGGCAAGAGAGCTACAGAGAGGAGCACCGGGGAGTGGTGGCAGCCACCTGAAATTCTGCATTTTGAACACAATGGCTTTCAGTTCAGTCGTGAAGCCAGCTTCCTCAGTATTAATGTTGTTTGCTGAAAAAAACCCCCAAACAACCTGGCAGAGCGGCAACAGGGAAAGCTAAAATCAAAATCGCATCAGACTCTATCAGGCTTCACGTCTCTATGCAATAGCAGCGGTCGTTTTGCTTTTCACCACTGGATTCTTACAAATGGGGACTAATTCTGAAGCGCCGTGGGATCCACGTCTGGTCCCATCGAAACTGCTTCGTTGTGGAATGGTGCGTTGCAGTTGTAGGTTGAAAGGGGCTGTGGACAATCCCGGGAGCAGAGCTTCCTTCCTAGCAAAAGGCTTTGTCTTGTTGCTTTTGGCACAGCTCCTTCCTCCCGTCTCCAAAGTTGATGCTTTTGTTGTCAAAATTTGTTGCGTGTTCAAGGCTAGAGAGCACCTAAAGAAACTTCAGGACATCTCAGATCCAGCGCTGAGTCTCAGTATCTTTTGGCAAGCGTAGAAGCTCTTATGTGTCCGTGATTGTCAGTTTGTTGAATTTTAGTGATAGCTGTTTATAAACTTGGATTTAGCAAACTGATGGAAGTTTACTCAAAACTCCTACAGGTTGTGAAGTTTTGCAGAGTGTTATAATAATTATGTAGTTGTCATGAAAACAGCAGTATAGGGCATCCAGCATCCCAATCAATATTTTCAGTGGGAGTACTGATAAAAGCATTTGTGATAGAGCCTTTCATAAAAGAAAATGAGCTTTTGGGCCTAGTCCATGCACATAATTATTCTTTGTCATGCGACTGGCGTTTGGAGTGACTTTCCCTTTAATTTCTCAACAGATTTTGGATTTGGAAATTTCTATAAGAGCGGTGAGCCTCTGACAACGTGGTGTGGAAGCCCACCATATGCAGCCCCAGAAGTCTTTGAAGGACAGCAATACGAGGGACCCCAGCTGGATATCTGGGTATCATTATTCTTTTTTTTTTTTTTTAATGGATTCAAGTCAACTTTTAGGAAGCTGTAACAAGGGAATCATCTCTGATTTTTTTTTCTTCAGCTGCAGACAAGCTGTTCCTCTTCAGCTTTATTTCTTTGGTGTCATGAAATGTCTCTTAACATTGAATGGCGTCGAAGTTACCCATGGAGGTGGCTATTAAATGGACACTGTAGGTGTACATTAGCCCACTAGAGAGAAAAATTGTAGCTCCTCCAAAAGCTCTCCTGACTGAATGCATGAACTTTGCTTTTTTCAGCGCGTTTAGTACCTTCTGATTTAAGTGTGAATTGAACTTGTAAGGTTGTCAGTTCTTGATGAGGTTGAAGGGATTCTGAGCCACTGAAACACAGGAGAGATGACGAGCAGTTTGCTCTCGGAGCTGGAAACAAGCACGTTGTGCCACAGATATTTCTACCGCAGGCAGATGTGGTTCGGAATCGGGGTGACTCCTTGTGTTCTACTCTGGCAGAGGCCAGAGGGCACAACCCTCATTGTTATGCAACGGAAAAGGGACTAAAACGGACTGAAGAAGTTCTGTGCCCCCTTCGCACGTTGTCAGAGACTGTTTTTTCATTCCTAATTCTATTTTGTTTGGAGTTGGTTGGTTTAATTTTTGTATTCTAGTACTTACAATGAGGGATTCATATCTGAAAGTAACCAGAGGCAGTCTGTGGTGTGGCATCAGGTTTGCAGTGATAATATTGCACATAGAATAACAACACGGGCACTGACATTTTGTCGCACAAACAGGGCAGGGCAGTTTATGGAAACTCACCTAATCTAATTTAAATTAAGCTAACTGCATTAACAAATACCTATATTTGTGTGTAGGCACGTATCTCTAGATACTACATGTATGTAGCTAGCTAGAATTATTTTTTTAAAAGACTACAGCCTTTCTGAACCTTTAATTAACCGGTGAATAAACCTACAGCAGACCTCAGCTACACTTACTCTTTCAAGTAGCGCAGACACCATTTGAACGTCAGAAGTGAATCTCTGGACTTGGGTAAATATTCTCTAAATATGTCAGATCCTAAATCATCACCAGAATCTGGCTGCCCACAAAGAAGTGCACTTGTGTTTACATTTCAGATAAGATCCTCGTCATCTTCACTTATTTTCGGAGAGGAGTTCAGGATTCTGTTATCTCCTTGCACCTGCTGAAGGCGCTAGGCTCGCAGGAGGAGTGGAGCAATCCACAAGTCGGGCTTTAGCAGGTTAAGGAAGGAAGTGACTTTTTACAATACACATAATTTAAAAATCTCTGGGTATTTACAGACTTTCAAGGCGCCTTTTCCCCCTGAGCAATCCAGTGCTGTGGCTGTCTATGCCAACCGATTGGCGTGAGGATCTGGTGTGGTTATGACATGTCGTGTGGCATTGTATTTTTTTTGGCGTATACTGCAAGACTCTTTCCACTTGCAGTGCCAATTAACTTGCAGACTTCCACAAATGAGTCTGGCAGTTGGAGGAGAGCTCTTGCCCAGATTGTCTCTCTTTGCTCATATTAAAGAATCCCTCACGCTCAGCGCTGCATGCTCCAGTGCCAGATTATTAGGCGATGCTCCTCTGAAGCGGACTGTTCATGAAGTGACCAGCGTGCCTCTTAGCCAGGGTTTTGCGAGCGGATAAATGCAAAAGGTTACAGTTTCTTATCTTGAGTGGCTGCTGTCTGAGGTTTGGTTTTGTTTGAACAACATTGAGATTAATAAAAAAGTATCTCGTAATTCTCACCTGAAGTTGGGACTCACTTTTCAGGTATCATTCAGTCATCTGCGTGGAGCTTCCTGCTAGCAGCCAGAGTCTCTAACCCATTACACTTCAGCTTACCTGCTTATCAGCACAAGGTACTGCAAGCCTAGCCATTTGGGGTTAGCCGAGCGTTCTTAACGTTTAGGGACCTTCAGAAATCTAACTCCTTTTTGGTATAAATTTCCCGTTTCTGCAGAATATCATTGTAATTTTTCCTGTGACAGGATTTGGCTAGCGAACCTTGGAGAGTTTGCTTGGAGCTTGAAATGTGAAAGGAATATTCTTTTCCTTCCAGAGCATGGGTGTGGTTCTTTATGTTTTGGTCTGTGGAGCATTACCATTTGATGGACCAACGCTCCCCATACTGAGGCAACGAGTTCTTGAAGGAAGGTTCAGGATCCCTTATTTTATGTCAGAAGGTAACAGTGTGTCCTCTTACACTTGGTGTGGTAAATCTTTGGTTATTATAATTTTTTTTATATTCTATATAACAGCACAAGCAGCTTAAAAGAGGTATTAAATATTACTGTTACCCTCAGGTGGGAGGAGTTGGGGTTTTGTCCTTCTTCATGTGACTTTTAATCTTGTTTTGAGATATTATTTTAGCCTTCAGGAAATGTATTTAGCACAGAAGTTAAGGCAGTTTCCTGTTGTTGTGCTCTCTGTTGGTAGGTGTCAGGTGAATATATGCAAGTAGCACTTAGCAGGTTGGTAATTTTATTTTTTTCTCAACAGAATGTGAACATCTGATTAGGAGAATGTTGGTCTTAGACCCATCCAAACGGTTAACAATTGCTCAGATTAAAGAGCACAAGTGGATGCTTATAGAAGTTCCTGCACAGAGACCTCTCCTTTATCCACAAGGAGAGGAGAATGAGCCTTCCCTTGGAGAGTACAACGAGCAGGTCTTACGGCTAATGCACAGCCTTGGAATAGACCAACAGAAAACTATTGAGGTAAAATAGACTCAAACAGATGCTTGTGCCTGGGGGGGAAGGTCTCCTGTTTTGTTTTTACAACTAGACCTTATTACCTGAATTGCTTGCAACATGATTTCAACAGTTAAGGGGGGGCAAACAAAAAAAAAAAACCCTGTTTTACCTGGTAAGACCCTACCAAGGGCAGACGCTTCCAATAGGCTGCGCTGCTGCCTCCGTGTCCTACTGGTGCAATTGCTGCTGCTTACTATTGATCATTTCTAAATTGATCCTTAAGCACAGAAGTAAAATAAAGGAGCCCTGTTAGGTTCCACATTGTTAGATTTTCTAGGTAGGGTTGGATAGATCATCACTTGTCAAATGGAGAGAGAGGAGGGGAAGTCAGAGTTGAAAGTAAATTCATTTTGAAACTCGAAGAGGGCGGAAGATGAAGTTCAAAAAGGAGCATAAAAGCAGTGAAGAGTTGAATGTCTCTGTCCAATTCATATCAAGCTTCTTACCAACCAAAAATGCCAAGAGCCCCTGTGGAGTTAACATAATCATTTCCTTTAGGATGGTTGATACTTTAAACCATTGTGGAGGTTGGCAGTTTGAGCACTTTCTGCTAGAAGAGCCCAGTTTCTCTGCTTCACAGAGGCTCAGTTCCCATTACTTTAGTGACCTGGAATGGACAATATATTCAGGAATGGACAATATATTCAGGAGCTCAGCCCCTTCTCTGGGTTCAAACCTTTGAGGGTTCAGAGTATTAGCTGCTGCAGCCCAGAACATAGCAAGTTCGTGTCAGCTTGCCAGTAAACTTCCAGTTGATGCTTTTCTTTGCCTGGCACTCTGGTTTGAAACTTTCTCAGTTCAGAACGACATTTACCTACCCTACTGCCTCTTAAATATCTTTTCTTTTTTTTCTTTTTTCCTAGGCGGCCATTTTTTCTTCCTGGTCTTGTAGCACATAAAAGATAATGCGTATTTGGCTGCACTCACACATTTGTGCTTCCCTTTTTCAGTCCCTGCAGAACAAGAGTTATAACCACTTTGCTGCTATCTATTACTTGTTAGTGGAAAGACTCAAATCCCACCGGAGTAGCTTCCCTGTGGAACAGAGACTTGATGCTCGTCAGCGTCGGCCAAGCACCATCGCTGAGCAGACAGTAGCCAAGGTGAGCTCTCGTTCCTAGCAGAGGTGGGCTTAAGGCTGTGCAAGACATTCTTCTCTTTCAAAATCGTGTTTCTACGTAGATTCACCAGAATCCATTGCTCTTTTCTGATTTCTATAGTACGTAGATTTGCCATATCATTTTGGAAAGACTTTTTTGGATTTGCCTCCTGTCAGAACTGTGTGGCGACACATCAGTTGTCTGGCATGCCTCCTACAAATGCTCCTGCTGCCTCTTCCCCACCTCCCAAAAAAGAAGGCGGGGGGGGAAAAAAAAGAGTTTGGAGGGGTCTGGATAAATCTGGAATGCAAAAGGGAAGTCGAGCGCATTCTGAAGCCCAAAATGCAAACAATAGTGTTGGCTTTCATGGGGTTCAACCTTACCTGCTAGTTTATTTCCCAGTTAAAGTAAAGTACTGTGCGTGTGCTTCTCATTGGAATACTTCCATTTGTGAGCATTTCAGACCTTCTGCTGGGAAGTCATGGGTTAAAATATTAGAGAAATACCATTTCTGGAGACTGTGCAACACTTGGAGTATCGTTTAATGTGATTGACAGACGAGCTGTTGAATTTCTGGAGAGCTGTGCTAGCATGGGGGCTAAAAGCTTGCAGGCTCCACTTAGTGTTATAAACATAGTCACTCTAAAGGGACCTGTTGAAAATAAAATCACTTTCTCCCCTGCTGTTCTCTCGATACGCTTTCTGTCTCCCATGAAGTGAAGCACGGCAAAGAATAGTAAAGAGGTACCCAAAAGAAAATATTAGGATCAATCTATCAGGTTAAGATGCCAATTCACTGTGATATCTTAAGTACCCACCAAAAATACCATTGTCATGAGACTCTTAATGGCTCAAGACTCAGAGCTCTGTTCCCAAATAAAGTAATTTCTTTTGAGATTTGCACCATATTTTCCTCCTGTGACCCAGCAAGAGTCCAATTTGATGGGAGACTTTGCAGCACGGCTGCAAAACCTTTATGTGCATAGAGCCGAGGTGATGACTAATTGATTTAAGTCTTAAGGATGTCACGTGTATTTTATGGAGAGCAATCCTGGGTGCTCCTTACATCTGCTGCCAGCCCTTCCTTTGTGGAACACTGTCCACTTGGTATCCTCTCTGATTATCCTGTTTCAGCACAGGCTCTAAGCCTATCCAGTCTGCTGCTTTCCCAGTCATTTTCTTCAGGAAGAGAAAGTTCATGTACAGTTTATCGTGTCTTATTCCAATAATTCTCAGATATTTTTCTATAAATGTTCTTTTGTTTCATTAAGATACACAGATGTGGTACAGCTTTTGATTTCTATTAATGCATAACTGAAAACATGAAAGACTTGGCCTAAGATGACTCAGATTTATCACGGTCTCAAGTAAATATTCTCTCAAGTTCACAGCCTCCTGGATGCTGCATTGCTGCTATATAGAACAAGTGCCCAGACTCCACTTCCAGGCCAAATCACAACCGTGCTGCTTCAGTTTCGCTTGAGGCAGCAAAACACTATTTGGTTTGGGATTCTGTTGCAAGGAAAGCCAAATGGCTTCAGCTCTGAAAACACAGGTCCAGGAATAATATGGCTGACAAAGACTAAACCCAGCTCTTTTATTAGATAGTAGTTCTAATGGTAGAAAGACGCAGTATTCAAAAGCAGTTTGCTAATTAGAATATGTATTTAAAGCAGGTGGAGATAAATGAACAAGGAGGAAGAAAAAACCTCCTGGAAGGTCGTTCCTTATTGTACTAAATTCCTGTACTTCACAGCCGTATTACTGCTTTTTCCTCAGGACTGCAAGCAGCCTTGCAGTTATTCTGAGTAACAAGACAATTTGTTTTCACACATGGTGGCACCACAGGCTCCTGTATAAGGCTGCTTGTTCCCTTTTGGACAGGCAAGGTGCATAAATACTGCACTTCAGGAAATAAAGGGTAAGAAACAGTGAAAACCACTGTTTTCTTCATTGTGCCGTCCTTGCCTTCCTTGAGGCACACGACTCCCTTCAACAGTGGTCCCTCTGTTAAAATATCTTCTCTCAGATCCAGCCTGCTCTATTCTTTCCCATGCTTTTTCCATCAGGAATTGGGGAAACTAGCCCCATAGTAATATCAAGGGGATTTGTACCGAATATAAAAACAAATTCTAGCGTGTCAGAAGTTGGAGGGCACCAAAACGTCCCAAACACTTTACTGCTAGGAAGTGCTCAGCTTGAATAAGTAGCTAGCTTAATGACATTTGGGGCTTGTTTGTGCGTTTCAGGGTGGAGGTGCTATATTTGAAGTCTAAAGACTAAGAATGGAATTCATTGAGAACAAGGAAATAAATCTTATACTTCTCCTGGTTTGGAAATGGGCTTAGGTGGTGGGTTTTTTTTAATTCGTGACTTTGAATGTTGTTTTCTCCCTAAAATCGTTCTGAAGTACTAAAAATCTTTTTTAGGCACAAGCTGTGGTACCCTCCGTCAGTTTGCATTCACAAAACGCAAGGTTGTTGCAGTCTCCTGGTCTTCCCTCAGCTTCAGGAGCAGAAGCCTTTTCATTCCCTCCATCCAGCTGCCAAGGAGAGACAGCATTTATGGAGGACGAAAGAGTCGAGACACCAAAGGTACAGCGTAAAATCACCCTCCTGTTTTGTCAGAAATCATTACAGCTAAAGCAGATTGTTGCCTTGTAAATCACTGCCTAGTGGTAGTAGCTGCAGCTCTCCAATAATTAATTGAAGATCAGTTCCTTCTGACAGGTTTCGTGATCGTAGCACAAAGCACCGCGGAGCCGGGGCCAGAGCATTTGCTAATGCAAACTCATGTCACTTCATTGACCTTAATACACCTCCTGTGTCTTGACACCTGCAGGGAGCCGGGCTAGAGAACCCCGCTGCTTCCTTCTGCTTCAAGTGGCCTTTTTCTCCAGGGCACAATGTTCTCAACCTGCTCCCAGGCACTTCCTCTTTCGCTGACTTAGGAAGACATTTCAAAACCCTGGGTCGGTTTCCCACAGCTGTCCCCAAAACTCTGGTTTCCAGCGAGTTCTCCCCAAAACTCCGGTCTCCAGCAAGTTCTCAGGATAGACAGCAAGTCAAATACAAAGACCTTTAGTCTCTAAGCACTTGATTTGTGCATTTCTTGTACTAGCTGGACAAGACACGTTGTGCCAGTTTCCCTAAATTTAACTATACGTTTCCATTGCCAGCTAAAGCAATTAAAATGCCATGCACTTAACATTCCATATCTCTGCCAATCCCATAATATGCTAGCCAAAGAGGTACTTTTTTACGTTGATATTAAAGACTTAAATAGCCAGTAGGACCTTCTGACTGTCAGAAACCATTAGAACTGCAGCATCTCAAATAGGTTGTAGCAATTCTCAGCACGGCCATTTCTGTAAAGAGGAACGCCTGTAAAATCTTCACTGGAGACCACGTAAAACTGCAGCTCCATCTAACGTGTTTTCTTTCCCGCAATCACACTGCAAGATTTTGTGGAGGGCTTTGATTTCACGTTTGCCGTTTTACTGCCCGCTTACTGGTTACTTACCACCGCCAAGAGCGTGGCCCTAGTTCTCATCACTGTTTTAAGCGCCTCCTTGTGCGGTCTCTTACGGCTGGAAAGCAAAAAGCGCTTCAAAGACATGTGGAAATTAACATTTCAAACTTTATTTTGCATCCCTCTTGGCTTTTTTTTTAATTATTATTTTCCATAGCTGCAGTTTGGCCTGACTAGATCAACAAACGGTGACTATAGTGAGGTGTCAAATCACAACTGACCTGGGAATATTCAGTGTCTTATAGAACATGTCCACTAAAGACTTCCAAGCTTTGATCCATGGTAAACTGCGGAGAGCCAGCTGCCCACATGGTATTGGTTCTCTTTTTCCTTTCCAGCCATCCACTAAATAATCTTTCTAGTGCTTTTGCTGCCAGATCAGAGAAAGACATTTGAATAGGAAAGTCCCAAATGGAAAGTCAGGTGTGTAAGAAATTAAAGATATAATCCATTAAAGTAAAATAGAGGCATCAGATCCAGAGTTTTCCCATGCAAGCATTATCATTTTACTGATGCTCAAAATACTTACAGAAATTATTCAGCTGTAGGGAGCCGAGTATGAAGGGAATGCCAGTGGTGATCCCACCTGGAGATTTGTCACGTATAATTCTTAACGAGTCTGACTTAACACCGTCGATTATAAGGAGGTTCACACACTTCAAATACCCAGGCTGGGTCTTGCACTTCGGGGTGATGCTCTGTGCGGTTAATTGAAAGCTGTCCGTCTTCTCCTTCGTGCCACCCAGGTCAACGGCTGCCTGCTCGATCCCGTGCCTCCCGTGGTGATGAGGAAAGGATGCCAGTCGCTACCTACCAGCATGATGGAAACTTCGATTGATGAAGGAATAGAGACAGAAGGCGAGTCAGAAGATGACCCTGCCCAGGCGTTTGCAGCCCTGCAAGCAGCTCGCTGCGGGAAGCGACGTCACACCCTGGCAGAAGTTACCAACCAGCTGGTGATGATGCCAGGCGCAGGTACAGAAGTCAGCACAGACGTACCAAAGCTCATTTCCTGCTCTCGGCACTCAATCTGAGAAGCCTAGGATGAAAAACATTAGGTTTTAAGAGTGACAAGCACAAGACAAAGTTTCCTGGATTTATCACTTAGCATTTGCTATAAAGGCCAAAGCTGGGGGGAAAAAAACCCCACATAAAACACCCCAGAACTTGCTGCACAGACAATATAAAAGCAAAGCAGCAAACACTGTCACGTACAACCCCAGCAGCAGCAACTGGTAAATCTGGCAAGTTCTGGCTTGTTCTTTTTCACATAACTAGATGTCCCCAAAGCATTCATCCTCTGGAGACGTGCTGGCAGAGGAGGACATCATCTGCGTAGCTTCTTCCTGCTGCGGTAACGTGAAAACCAGTAGCGAGTCCCCATGCTGGTACTGCAAGTTTCATAAAGCAATTGTAATTTAAGGTTTTGGTTTGTTTCCTCTTAAGACAGTCACTCCTGGCAGGAATAGCTTGAGCCTGTGGCGCTTCCTTTACTTTGCTAAATTACTGCTGCACTTTCCTTTTATTCTGGCGTTTGGGTTTTTTTCGTCACAGGGAAAGTCTACTCGTTGGATGAAAATTCATCCCTGGGCAGTATTGATTCCGAGTACGACATGGGATCCATTCAGAGAGATATTAAATTCCTGGAAGACACCCCTTCCTTGAAAGAAATGGTGCTAAGTAACCAACAAGCACCCAGAATGACGCCGCCTTTCATAGGCCTGAGACCGGCCAATCCGGCCATGCAGGCCCTCACCTCCCAAAAGCGAGAGACCCACAACCGCTCCCCCGTCAGCTTCCGAGAGGGCCGCAGAGCTTCTGACACGTCCCTCACACAAGGTAACTATAACCACTGTCGTGACACGTTATACCTGGAGACGGTAGGAAACATTCTCCGTGTAGAGGAGCCACCTTGTGACTTGGTTGTTCCTCAGCTTGTCTTGCATTTGCTGTTCTAACCAGACGTGAATGAACTGATGTTCTGACAGCTCAACTCTTCTCCAGGAATTGTAGCATTTAGACAACACCTCCAGAATCTGGCACGAACCAAAGGAATCCTGGAACTGAACAAAGTCCAGTTGCTGTATGAACAGATGGGATCAGAAGAAGAACCTTCTCTGACACCAACTGCCACCCAGTTGCAGGACCTCATTAATAGTCCTCCGCAGGTACTTTAGCCAGAAATCAAGCTCCATCTTTCAAGTGTTAATGTTTTGGGAGACATGAGGAGAGGACAAAGCTGTTCTGGAAAACCGGGAAAAGCTTAATTTACAGATAACATTCCCTCTTCTCCTTTCCATCTTCTGCAGAACACCGAATGGGTATTTGCAGGCTAGCCTTTACCGTCCTCAGTGCCAGTGAGATGTCGGAGAGGTCGCTTTCCAAATCCATCATTTTATTATTGCTTTTAATCGGAAGGACGTTTTAAGAAATCTCTCTCTCAATAATATCTTTCCCTGTTGGAGCTGGTCTGGTATAACTGTAAAAAAGTGCAAAAGCCAAGTAGTAAAGTGCTAAATAGCTTCTACCAGCTCTGTAGGTACTTGTTTCAAATAGAAGAGGTCACAGCAAACAAGTTTCTGCTAAACCCCAGAAATAAAACGGGTAAGAAGTACACAGGCACCGTAAGCACCTAATGTTCCAGGTGAAACCTGCTGTTCTTAAAATTCCAACTGGTACTTTCTGACTGGGAAAACTTTGGCTCTGACAGCCACAAAGTTGTAATGTTTTCACCCGAATCTCTCACTTGGTGTACACGTGCCACAGTGCTTGTGGTATTCTCATGGCAAGCCGCTCCCCTCCCGAGATACCCGCTCCACACCTGGTGGCCTCTCCTCCACTCCCGAAAGCTTTTCACTCGCCGTTTTGAAGCTGTGAAATGAGAGCTGCACAAAAGCACAGAGTTTGGACGGTTTTCTAACTCTGTACATTTACTACTTCAGAGGGCAAGACAGAAAATACATGAGATATATATATATAACATTATTTAATTATATACCCAAGCCCTTGTCATTTCGCAGCACAAGAAGTTCAAAGCTTTGTCATTCAGGCTCCTCAGCAGGCAGTGAAAGCTGGGAGCGACACCAGAGCCCAGGCCGGGTGGCAACTATGAAACCTCTGTCCAGGGAAATCCTTAAAGCAAGAGTTGAGGCAGAAAAGCCTTTTGCGGGGATGAAACTCGTTCCTCTTCTCTCTGCAGGAGGAAGCATCTCAGCAGCAGCAGCAGGAAGCTGCATCAGCCTTCCCGAGTGGTGCACGTCCCCCGGCGCTACCCCGGCGGCAGAGCTTAGAAACGCAGTACTTGCAGCACAGGCTCCAGGTACCGCAGCTCCCCTCCCGCCCAGTTCCTCCAGTGGCTGCTACTGCACAGCAGCCCAGCCTTTTACATCCTATTCCTTAGGAAAATAATTAAAAATAGGTATTAGTGGAGACCAGCTGAGGTTGAAATGACGCTGTATTTTTCTTTTGTCAGGCACAGACCCTAATTATGCAGGCAGTATCTTGTATTACTGCTGGTTTCCTACTCAGTCTGTTCCTGTACAGTGGATTAAAGCAATTGGAAGTAACTTAAGAATACCCGTTGTCTGTGTTGCATCCCCTGAAGGTTACACATCAGCATCTCCCTCCTGTGGCTTTCGTTTCCCCCTCCCCCCCTTTTTTTTTTTTTTTTTAAAACCAATTTTCATATGTCTTTAGTTTATAAGGAAGTTGTTTCCAGCCTGCAGCTTCTCTTTCACTTGGAAAGAAATCTTTTTATAGACTTTTATGGTACAATCCATCACGCAAAGATACTCCTTGTCCAAGAGTTAAAGCCAGTAAGCAGCAGTGGCTGTGGTTTTAGATGGCAGCTCTTCTGAAAATGAAGCTGTGCCGTTACACTCTCCTAGGGGCGGACAATCTTCTTTCACTTGCCTTCTGGACTAACGCATTAAATCAAATGGAATTTATAGCAGCACTTTTTTTTGTCTTGCAGAAACCCACTCTACTCTCAAAAGCTCAGAATACTTGCCAGCTCTACTGCAAAGAACTGCCCCGGAGTCTGGAACAGCAGTTACAGGAGCACAGGTAAGACGCTTTCAAACTACGCAGTTTATTATTCTTACTCTCAATAGTAATAAAAGAACCGTTTTGTGTCATATGAGATCGGTTTAAGTGACACTCCCCTGAAAAATTTACAGTGAAGAGCGAAAAGATTTGAAGTGTTTCCTTACAACTGTACAGGGTAGAGCAGACAAGGTTTTAATTGCTAAGTTAAAGGGCTGCATCCTTTGGGAATTGGCGGGCAGGAGACCTCAACGTGGCATAGCACAGGAATTTTTCTGTTAGTAAAGAGTCAAAACCATGGCGTTTTGTAAGAGTTCACAGGGAGCAGTGCAGTTCAGAGCAAAAAGACTGAGAGAGGGAAGGAGACTTTGTTCATTTCTGTTACTAGCCAGAGATACTCGATCCTTCAGCTCCCAAGTTCCACGCAGCAGTGAAGAGCAGGCTTAAAATACAAATACGCTACGTTTTATTCTTAGCAAACAAACCTAATCGCACAGGAAGGTGACTAAAAAGCTTATCAAATGGAAGTCTACAAACTCAACCTCCAAGTTTGCTGAGAGGTGAAGAGTCTGCTTTGCTATAAAACGCAGTAAAGAAGTTTTCCCAGAAATTTTCCAGTGCTTCATTCCCTGCTGGAACTGTAGGAGTGACGAGCACGCAGGACTCAGGCGTAGTCCCTTAACGCTTCAAAAGGCAAAAATAATTGTTGTTTCTGTCCTTGAATTCAGGCTGCATCAGAAACGACTCTTCCTCCAGAAGCAGTCCCAGCTGCAGGCCTATTTTAACCAGATGCAAATCGCTGAGAGCTCATACCCAAGGTCGAGTCAACTGCCGCTTTCGTGCCAGGAGGAGCAACAACAGCAACAGCAGCAATCAACCCCGTTCAGCCTGCAGCAGCCGCTGAGCCCTGTGATGGAGCCTTCCTCAGAACAAATGCAATACGACCCCTTCCTCGGTCAATACCAGAAGGTACCGCTGGATCCGCTGCCACCCTCCCAGATCACCAGCTCGTCACGCTTGTCCTCACCAGTTCAGGTGCAGCAGCCGCCGCAGTCCTTACAGTATTCCTATCAGACTTGTGACTTGCCTGTCGTCACCTCTTCGGAGCCAGACTACCCCGACCAGCACCAGTATTCCATGGACCCAGCACAACAGAGCAGTGTAGCATCGCCTGAGAGCCAGAGCAGCTCAGCCCCTCACGAGTCCCAGTCAAACTACGATGCATTAACCCTCTCGGAATTGCCTGGACTCTTTGATTGTGAAATGATGGAGACTGTAGATCCCCAGCACAGCGGCTACGTCCTGGTCAATTAACGCCACGGGGTGATTAACGTGAGAACGGAAGACAGGACAAATGGAGAAGCATGTGAATTTTTGGTTTTCGTTCCTACCCCAAAGTTCGTGGTAGTTTTTTCAACCCTTGAGTTAACGGGGGAACTAAAAATCCACCTGACTGGAAAAAAAAAAGCAGGAGGTGGCGAGAAGTGTATGGCCACCAGCTCCTCTTGCTGGTGGCAGGGGCTAGGGAACAGATAGTGCAGTTTCATCCCAAAAAGAACTAGTTTGCGTAGAAAGAGGCAAAAAAAGCAGATTTCACAGGAAGGAAATAGCCCCTTCTAAAAAAAACAAAAATTGGGGAGTTTGTCAGCGTTCATCTAACGTTCATTTGGAGAAAGGAGAATGAGCGCACATTGTATTGTACTTCTTGGCAATAAAAGCAATAGTTTTCATTGAAATTCAGGGTAGATTTGGGTCTGCGCTGATGGCAACTGTCACACTCTTGAAACAGTCGCGTGAGGTGGAACGACGAGAAAGTTGCACTTTGGCATCCGGTTGCCGGTGAAGCCACCGATGTGGAACTACTCCAGGGTAAGTCTCCGAGCTCACCAGGCAGCTCAGGCAGCCGCCGCTGCCTCCTGCTAGCAAGGAAACAGTATTTCCCGAGCCTGCCAAGGAACTCTTAATTGTCCACGAAGGGAAGCTCCTGGATCTCTGCTAAGTGACATCTTGACTTCGTCAGAAGAAACCTGGGACTGACACAGTGGTTTGCAGAAACCTCTGGGCGGGAATCAGAGTCCTAAAGGATTAGCTAACAGAGATAGAAGGTGAGAAATACCATGAGAAAAATCGAGCTGTAGCCAATGGCATTTTTTAAAAAAAATTAAATAAATCCACCTGGGTGGCTTTTGCAATCAACCCTTTCTGCAGGCGGGCCTTTGGGGAGGGCTCTGTCTTGGAGAAGTTCCGATCACTGGAAAGGCTCCTTCTGTTGCATTTTAAAAAAAAAGAAGCAAACCGTGTTTTGAATCTGCAGTATGTGTTGCTGGTGGTTTATTGAGCTTTGTATATTTGGACAATTATTTAGGGTTTTAGAACTTAAGGATAAAAACGATGAGCTTAAAAAAAAAAACAACACAAACACCACCCCTGTGAAGTGATAGTGCTGTGCCTTTTTCAGTTCTTTATCAGCCTCTATGCTTTTTTTCCTGAAGAAAGTAGACAATACCCCATTGATATCCTTGCCATAGCCAAAGTCCCTTCAGAGCACACGTTCCACCATGTGGGACATCGTGTTTGACCTTCTTCGTTTTGATTGCTCGTGTATATACAACGTTGGAAGTATTACAGCAATAGCCAGCATCACGAACTGTTGATGCATCGACCATTTCAAGAAATACTCAAGTCAGCAAGCAGTTGTGGCTCGTGAAACGCGAGTCACGGGAGGGTTGTTTAGAAAGCGGCGCAAAGTTTAGATCTCTAGGCTGGGTTTTGTCTCTAGGCTGGAAGGGACATCAGGGGACGAGCTCCCAGCTCCACAGTCCCGCCCTCTTCGGAGCGGACACGAAGCACAACTGCAGACTCGTTAAAGCACAAAGAATGGCGGCGAAACGGCTGTTGGCTGGCAAGCTTGGTGAGCTGAGGTCTTTGGTACTGCCCGTAACGAGGGTGTCGAAAGGTGGATAATCAGCATTTACAGCAATAAGAGCATGTCTGGCGGTGCAGCGGGGGGATTTCAGCCGCCGCGGTGTAGGCTGTGGAGGAGGGAAGGGTTTAGCGAGTGGCAGAAGGCACCTTGCTTCCTGTATCCTGCAATTCCAGAGGCAGCTCCGCTTGCTCTGTAGCCCGCTCGGACGCTGGTCCAGTTGTGCAGCTGGACTCGGTCTGGAAGTGCTCAGCTTCTACCTCTGATACCGGGGATTCTCAAGGCATCAGCAAAGGAGAGGTTAAGGAGCAGGGATCGCATCCATCCACTGCTTAGGTGATGCAAGATAAAGAGGGCTAGAAAGCTCTGCTTCAAACGCCCAAGATAGAAAAGGTTTTTATGGTGTGGTTTCCCTTCAAAAGGAACCTTCAAAAGCAAACAGGGATGAAACCAGAAACCCCGAGGAGACCTTAGGTGACTAGGGAAGGGAAAGAGCTTGGCAGATACTGCAGCCTCACAGACCAGGCGCTTCACTACTGCAAAAAGAGGAAAAAAGAGGCAACGGAGAGTCCTGTCCTTTCATTCCTTCTTCCCTACCCCCCAGCCTAATAAACACTTTCTGGAATTTTAATATCTGACCAAGCACTCAAGGAACTACGCGGTGAAAACTGCTACCGAGACCCACACAGCACCTCTGGAGCCAGGCCCGGCTCTGCTCCCGGGGCTGGGTCACTGCCACAGCTACAACCACTTCCTTCCCCAGCCCAGCCCGGAATGCTGAACATTTCAGGACTCGAAGATAAAAATAATTGCGTTCTTGAGTTCTGCGATTCAGTTATCGGGATGTGCCAACTCATCTAAGCTCCTGTGAGCTTTGCGGTGCCGGCAAGGGGGAAGCTCTGGTGTTTTTTTTAATGTACTTTAGACTGACTCTTCCCTCAACCAAAAGCCCGTTGAACATTTCATGTCATTTCCTTTAAGCCAATTAGAATAAAAGGCTTCTAATATGGCAGAGCATCCAGCGGGCACCACTTTGGACCGCTCTGAAGTGGCTTCTCTGTTGAAAGCTGTTCTGTCTGACGTTAGAGAGCTGTGTACACTACTGTTAGAGTCAGGATTAGCTTTATGATCTTGTATTACAGACTCCTTTGGAGAGACTTTGGTGTGACGTATATGGGGTAAAAATTTCATATGGAGACAAGTGCAATATGTGTGTGTGTGGTACGTTCTTTAATGTATTTTTTTAAGGAGTTAGAGGGTTTAGTCTCTGCTTTGGGATAAATGCACTAGTTTTGTGAGCTCCAGTTTGGCAAGTTCATCTGTAGTATTTACATGCAACTGATAATGCTGGACTCTGTAACGCGATTACAGTGTATTAATACAAAATAAAGAATACGTGCATTTCATTTTTAAATATCTAGTGAGCGAAAGCAGCCCCTGCCGCCCTTAGCAGCCTCTCTAGGTGTTCTGCTGAGGTTATTTTCTCGGAGGCGAGCTACAGATGACAAAAAAGAAAATGCATGGCTGCCGCAAAGGCTGGATTTTCTAGACGGCAGTTTGCTTCCTCTCGTTTTTACATACTTGAGGTAGCGGATACCGGTGACTTTCATACGGGCAAAGCATTCCAATTAACAAAAATCTGCCTTTTTTCACTGCCTGCTCTGCTGTGGGGTGTCAGGAGCAAACCTCCATGGGCAGGGTCATCTGTCAGGGGCTGTCACCTTGACTTCAAAAGAGGCAATTTATTCTCAAAATTACTACCGGCTTTTATATTTTTCCACGTTAATCAGTACATCCTATCCAACAGGTCATACAAAAGCCGTTTAACACTGATTATAAAATGTTAAACCTTTAGAACACCGCGAAGAGGACGGGGCTTTGGGTACCACCGGAGGGTCTCCCTCGTCACAGCGTTGCCACCGTGTCAGCCCCGTCATGCCTGACAAAGCACTTCCAGGGGGAGCTGCTTGGGATCAGAATTGTTACCTCACAGAAACAAAGGAGGCTTTTCTATCAGACATCACAACTTTGGAGTTTTGGGGAAACTTCCACTAACTGTGAAGTTTCTTGAGGTTGGATTTTTTTTTCATCTGTCGCAATTAGAAAGATTGTGTCCACAAGGACCATCTGCTCTCCTGCTCCTCTGACTTGCCACGTTCTCTTTACCTGTACAAACGTTTCTTCTCTGCACACGTTCTACCCGATTTCTTTTAGCAGTTTGGGACAGGATGGGGGACCTCAGAATATTAAATCAACGCTCTGCTGGGAAAAACAGAAGTTTGTTGCAGTCCTTGCTGCTTTCATTAATAGACTCATTCAGAGTTACTCAAGATGAGCTCAAACACCAGTAGGCAAAGTCGGGGGAAATCTCTCTCCTGGGAACTCAGAACCAGGACGATTCCCTGTGGTTGCTGCTCTCTGATCGGACAGCAAGGTTGAGGTGGCCTCTAAGAGACCTCGTGAGAAGAAAAGCCCCGCTCCCGAGAACGGAATAAGACACAGATATTAATGAATTGCATCCCATGAACTGCTTTTCTTCAAACCTTTTACCTTGAGCTAGGGTGTAACAGGCTTTCTTTGACTTAGCCTGAGACAATCAAGGACTTTTCCTCTTAGAAGAGAAGCTTCTTTCCTCTAGAACTAATTGAGGTGCTGGAGCGGGTGCAGAGAAGGGCAATGGAGCTGGTGAGGGGTCTGGAGAACATGTCTGATGAGGAGCA
>JAVSBS010006347.1:0-14345 GCA_033124195.1 Coracias cyanogaster | reverse complement strand
GTGGTTAGAGAGATGCTAGGAGACAGGTTGGACTTGATGACCCTGGAGGTCCTTTCCAACCATAATGATTCTGTGATTCTCAATGTTGCAGCTGCATTTGCTCCATATTTGATGTCGGTTTCAGTTTTTTGTTTCCTCTTATTTGTTTTTGGAGGGGAGAGGGTGTTGTTCTTAGACATGTGTCCTCATTAACAAATAATTTCATGATAAATTGCCACATCCATGTCTAAAGGATACCTACTAGGTGATTACCTGACCTGGACTTGAGCTGCTATGGCAATGGGTTTAACTGGCCATGGCCTTCAGGGAACGGCTGGTGAGCAGGGAAGTTCTGGCTCTTTCATCTTCCCACTTGGCTTCAATTATTTTTTTTTTTTTTTTTTTAAAGGCCTGACAGAGAAGTAAGTCACTCCATATTGTTTTCATGCACTGACTTGCAGATGGAATGTGCAACAGAGGTGCCTCCTACCTCCATCGTGCCTCCAGCCTGAGAATGCAGGACTTGCCAGCACAGGGAGAAAAATTGATTCCTCTGGCTAGACTTCTTCCATGTCCCTGTATCACACACCACTGAGCGCTTGACTACGGTTCCTTGCACAAGAAGCAGAGCCTCCAGAGTTAACACAATTTAGGGAAATATAATCTGCTTTTACTGTCGAGTTGGATTTTAACTGAAAAACAGTTTTTTTCAGTGTCTGTGACATCTCTTTGACCCAAAACAGAGATTTTCTGATGACCATGTGCCATGACCCCTTGGAGTCCTCTCTCTGATTGGCATACTTTGGCATCTTTGGGCCAGCCAGTGACATATGTGCTAGGCTCTACAAAACGTTTTTCTGAATGCTCATGTGCTATAAAACATGAGGGCTTTTTAATGCACAGACATGAAGAGAGTTCTCTTGATTTTTGAAATAAAGTCTTCTGGGATTTAATCAATTGCTCCCAGTTGGGCAAGGAAAGCCCTAATAGCAGGAGGTCACATCCCACATCTGCTTCTATGGAATGATCAATGTCTCAAGTGATTGTAGCTGCACAGAGTCCCACCAGGCAAATTGTCATACTCTTCACAGAGGCTCCTGCCTGGTCACACAGACTATCCAAGGGTAATTTAACCTGGCATTAGAATGAGAATTTTTACTTAAAGCTGCTCTTTAATCTGGTAGAAAGGACTGGTGGAGCAAAGCGGTCAGACTCACATTACCTTGCTTTTGGCTCTCTGCAGTTGAGCTGCTTGCACTCGGTACTTTAATCAGTAAATCCTCTTGTAGCCAAGCACTTTCATAAAGTGTCACAGTAAGAGGGAAAATAAAGGCGTGTGAACACTTCAGCAACACCCAAGCAATGATGTGAGCTGTGGACAGCAGGACTTCTGGGCTGGCTTTCATTTGTGTGGGGGATCTGCAGAGCTGCCAGAGGGTCCAAACCTCTTGTCAGGAATATTTCAAGAGTCTTGCTGGAGGAATATGGACACTAATAATATATATTTTTTTAAAAAAAATTTTTTGTTCATGTATCTAACATAACAAGTAACTTAAATGGCTGTTGATGCTTTGGCAGCTGAGTGGTTTATTTCACTTATCTTTCTGTCATTCTCATTCTTGCTGTGCTTGGTTTATCAGCATTTTTGCAAAACAGTTTGTGCATCCTGAGCATTTCTTTAACTCTCTGAGTTTTAAGATTGCCTCACACATCAGTGCCGAAGGCAAAAGAAAGTTTGGGTGGTTTGTTTTTTTTTCTTTCAGTTGTCAGAAATAAGACAATTGAAATGCACGGCTCCAGGGTTGTTTATAACTGGGCATCTCTTGGCACCCAAAGCTGCCTGGCTTTCTTACATGTAAAATTTTGCCCCAACATCAGGACTTATTTATAGTTGATATCCAGGACAAGAAGAAGTCAAAGTGATGTTTCCTAGGGAATGAGAAGCCCTCGCCTGGCACTCATGAATTACAAGGCTGAACTTTTTTATGTGTGTCTCCTCCTCCTTTTGCTCTGTTTTGTTGCTGCCTCCAGTAACATTTCTCCTAACTATAGTACCATTGACTCTTGTGATAGTTTAATAGTTTCTGCTGTTTACACAGTTGTCATTTAAATTGTTGTGATTTAAATTTGCATGCAGCATGGGTTAGTGCTCAGAGTTTACCGTGGTACCCCAAAGGTGATTTGTATTCTGGTCGCTGGAGTTGTCTTGGTAACACTTAGGTGACTGGAAACCATTTGCAGAGAGGAAGTTTAATTCTGATACTGCTCACCGGTCCCAGTTCTGGTGGTGACAGACTGGATGTGTTTGGTAATTAGAAAAGTTTTTGAGGTTACCTTTCAGCCGTAGTCTTCAACAGGGTCTTACCTGTGCTGCTATTTAGAGAAGAGTTTGGAGGAACATATGAAAATGATTCCTCTGCTTGTTCCTTAACTTCTGACCTTCTGAGTTTGGGGATGCTCTTCTCTCTCTTTGAGGCAGAATTCTCACCACTGAATCTCACTTTTTGGTTCTGTTGCTACATTTGAGTTTCTGGAGGGTACTAGCCATCTGGGACTATAGATCATTTGCTGTACTGCAGTGGTAGCCACGCAGTGTTGCTGTTATGTGTAATGTAACAAACTAAAAAAACCTATTGAATAACAATTATATGTGTACATTAATGTTTTTAGTGTGTGTTAATGCTGAGGGCCCAGAAATTTGCTGAAGTATTGCAAGTTTAGGACTCCTTAACGGCAAGGCTTTTACACAGTCCTCTTTTGAACAGTCTGAAAACATACTGCTGAATTTCTTTTTAAAAAGATGTCAGGCATTTCATTCTGGCTGCCCTGGATAGAAAGTGTTGGTACTTTATCACCTACAAGGACCCAGTACAAAGTGAGCAATGAATGCTGGAAAAGAGAGAAAACAAAACAAACCGGTCATCTTGGAGACATTTTTGTGATCACTAATCTTCTATAAATTCATTCATAGCTGTTCTAATGAAAATCACAGTGACAAAAGACTTAATCAGGAGCCAAATATTGATACAAAGTCCTGTGTTTCTGGTATTCTTGTGGTAAAAAAATCCTCTGTAGTATATTTAAATCTAGACTTAAATAATAGCAGTGCACTACTGCAATATATCTTGGTGAAAGAGGCTTTTAGAGCTCATCTGAACAGGAGTAGCCAGAGTGACTTCAGAGCAGGTTAAGTCATTTCTCCCACCAGCTGAGGACATAGTGCAGGCAGGTGGGTATTTGGAATTACAGACTGAAATCTGTGAAGCTGCTTCTGCATCATGCAATAAATGATCTCTCTATTTTTTTGCTTTCTTTCCTGCTGTGAATGAACCATGTGAGAATAAGGCCAGAATCCACTTTTGTATTGCTGGAAGAAAGCTTTTAGGCTTTGATAGCAGCTTATTTTCACAGAGTTTTCTCCTTTTTTTGTCTCATTAAAGATGGTTTCCGTAGGTTTTACATAGGTAAGTCACTGGCCTCATGGAAAAAAAAAAAGTGAGAAATGCATAGAGGGGAAAAAAGAAGTAATAATCATTTGGAGGATGTCTTGGGCTTATGGTACTTGATCTGATCTTTCAGCAGTGCTCATGTGGGAATCCTGAAGCAGAAGTTCATGGTTTCATAGAACTTTGTTCCCTTTATCCTTGTAAAACACCTTTGGAAATCAGTTCAAAGGCACAGACTTTATTCTTGTCAGCCATACCTTCTAATGTATGTTTTAAGATGCTTTTTTCTTACAAAGTCAGGGGAATTGATGACTGACTGCTTAATAATGGAGTAAAAAAATTAAAAACTCCTCCTGAAAGTAGAGATGTGTCTGCAGCTGATGCTGCTATACGAGTAATGTGGGGATTGCCTATTAAGTTAAACTACACATTCTCTGGGTTTGCTTTGGGATCATCTCATTAGTGACATTTTGCCAAAAAAGCACTAATGAATGGACTGCTGCATAGGACCAAAGACATGGTGCTCCATCCACCTAGCCTGGTTGCATTTGGCTGGAAAGGGCTTGGTTCGTTAAATCAGGAAAAACTCTATTTATCGACGACATCTTGCACAAAAGGGGAGGTTTGTTTGTGTTCGGAGGCAGCAGGCAAATTGGTTTCTCTTTGTCTTGGCCTTCCTGCACTGTCGCCTTGCAACTCCTCCATCTGCAGCGAGAGACTCGCTGTTCCTTTGTTGCCTCCTGCTCATTTCTATGGCAGCTGATCACACCATGGCAGGCCCAGGCTGAACGGAGCCGTGTGGACAAGCTCCGGGGAAGGAAACGGCCGAGTGTGGAGCAGAGGAGTGCAAGAGCAAGAATGGAGCCCATCGCTAGGAGTGACTGTATGTAATTGCATAAATTCCATCAAGTGCATCCCATGGTTTCCAGCCCCTGGAAGCTGTAAATAATGCGTTTTAATTAATGGGTTGCCAGGAGCTTTAAAGGAAATCAGATTGGACCGAGGGCTGCAGAATCCGGCAGCTGTAGTGGCTGGAGCGTACGTGCGATTTGACTAACTGCTGGTTGCTCATTTTAATTAAATGTCTTACAGAACTGAAAGCTCCTACCACCCTCACCTGGGTACTATTGAAATCCATGAGGTACAGAGCTGGGGAATTGGGCAGAACTGGTTGACAATAACAGCAAAGGAGAATTTGTCTGAAGGCTGTGCAGGGCTTGCTACTTCAGTCATATGAATCACAGTGTTTCCTTTATTATATTTCCTTGTGCGATCCTTCTCATTTGCCTTTTCTATTTTCTGCACCTCCAGTACAATTGATGGCAAAGAGAAGCCTTCGTTCCTGTCCTGCGTTAGTGGGCGAGAAGCGTCAGAGAAGCAGTTGCACTTGCAAATATATAAAGTACATTGGAGAGACGTGTGCTGTACAAGTGAATCATACAGCACTTAGTAGCTCATTTGGGCCACTGAAAGTGGTATTAATACCCTTCCCCATCAGCATCTCCCAGCACAACTAGGCTTAGAGACTGTTTATCTCTTTGCCTCTGTTTCCCTCCATGTACTATGAGATTAATGGGTTGATGGAGAGGAGGTCTCTGAAAGACGGGAGCTCTGCCAGTAGAGGTGGGAGCACACGAGTACCTCATACGGGTAGATAAAAGGGTAGTGTTGATCCCTGGTGTGGTCCGGCTCATCAACAATGTGCCTGCTGTTCCCCCATGACCTCAGTTCACAGCAACTTGAGTAAGGGGAAAGAAATGTGCCCACTAAAAATGTTGACATGGTTCCACCATCTGCTTCTACTGTTTTAACTTTCCTGACTAATTACATGTGTGATGCTGTGCCACATGGCAGCTTTGTTCTTTACATCAAAAGACAAAGCCTCTTTGTGTTTCCTGTGGACCTTTGAACCACCCTTGCCATTGAAGGCCCCGTCAGTGTGACACAGTAGCTGTTGATGTCTTCTCGCCTTGATGATTAGAGAGCTCAGAATAAGTAAGCTTGGTCATACTTGTTAACAGGTTAAAGGGTATTGTTGCATGCATCATAATTTCCATGTTGTGCCTATTCATTTCCCATCCCCAGGGTACTAGTATTTAATATTGGAATGCACAGAAGCATTTGACAACACATGATGATGGGTGAAGAGGTTTGTGCTTGAATGGAGGAACTGTGTGACCGATGCCTAACTCTTAACCTGACCACTTCACTTAATGTAATGCAAGAGCCCATCCGCTCGTGCTTCCTGGCAGAATATTAATAGACGTTTGTTTGGCGCTGTTCCGCCGTAACAGACTTGGATCAGAGGATGAACCTGCTGTTCAGTCTGAAACGATGCTGGCTTTGGAGACGTTTTTGAAAATACTTTTGTGTGTGATCCCTTACAATTCCCAGGGCTCTGATTCAGTGGTCTTAAAAAGCTAGATTCCTGGCAAATTAGTCACTGGATGCAATTCATGTCTTTACAGAGCAGCTAACAGAGCTGTAGAAAACGTATCTGCACAGGTACATACATAGGGACATCTGTAGCACTGATGTGGGAACTTTTTTTAAATAATCCTGGAAGTAATTTTTTACTCCCAAAAGCACCATAATGTTGCTAAAAACAATGCAGATGGAAAAGAAGGATAAAGCTGAAAACAATGGATTAAGTCTTTAGAAAAATCCCCACTCTTTTCATTGCTATTGACTCTTTGTTCTTCCAAGATTGTGCAGTGGGTATTTTAAAGGTAGTGTTTCAGCCTCTTAGAAAAGTAGACCATGGCATGTAGGGTTTTTTAACTGTATAGAGCATTTCTTGCATTTTTCATGCTGCAACTTATTGATTAAAGTAGGAACAGGAGGAAAAGAGAAAATATTGATCCAATATTAAGCAACTGGACCGTGCATAGAGGTGACGTAAAATGTGGTGGTGTTTCTAATAAAAAATAAACATGCAGCAAAACCAAGCAAAGTAACAGCTTCATTTCCCCTCCTGTTGGCTGCCAGACAGGATGCTTGGGTGTGTTACTACACATGTAATTCCCCGATCAGGAGCACAGACCTGCATCGCCTTTCCCTACTGGCCACCCACAGAGATTGGTGCACAGAACTGGCAATACCTTCTCAGCCCTCCTAGATCTCCTCTCCCTGTTTCCTTCTAATGAAAGGCATCCTTTTGCCACCAGGAGGACTGAGTCTTCAAGTATACGATTTCATAGAATCATCAAATTATAGAATGGTTTGGGTTGGAAGTGACCTTTCAAGGTCATCTGGTCCAACACCACTGCACTAAGCAGGGACATCTGCAACAAGAGCAGGTAGCTCAACCTGATCTTGAATGTTTCCAGGGATGGAGGCACTGGCCACCTCTCTGGGCAACCTGGGACAGTATTTCACCACCCTCAGTGTAAAAGATTTCTCCCTTAGATCTAGTCTGAATCCATTCTCTTTTCATTTAAAAACATTGCCCCTTGTCCTGTTACAACAGGCCGTGCTAAAAACTCTGTCCCCATGTTTCTTCTAGTCCCCTTCAGGTACTGAAAGGCTTTAATAAGGTCTCCCCAGAGCCTTCTCTTCTCCAGGCTGAATGACCCCAACTCTCTCAGCCCTTCTTCATAGGAGAGGTGTTCCAGCCCTCAGATAATTTTTGTGGCCTCCTCTGGACATTGATCCTGACTCTTGAAGAGCCTTTGCTTTTTTCCTTTTTTTTTTTCCTTTTTTAATTCCTTTTCTTTGTTTTATTAGGGATTGTGAGTTTTGCACTGAGTTCTGCTGAGTTTCCAGTATGTCATTAGGTTTGGGTAATTCATAGTACAGGTCAGAGATACCTGGGCTGTTAGCAACTAAGACATTTTTGGGAACGTGTAATGCTGGCTTACAGGAATGTCATGTGTGTGTGTTTTACCATGCTTACAAACACAGAGCTTGCAGGTGTAAATACCAGGTTACTGTTTTTCCACACAGTTGTGGTAACAGCGTGCGGCCTGGACCCATGCCAAGCTCTGCAGAACCCCGCTTAAATGGTGTTTATTTCTCTTCTGGCTGTTTTAAGGCTGAGTTGCAGAGGAGGTGACTTAGCCAGTAACTTTGGGGACTCCCAGCATGTAATCACACAGCTCTGCTTTCGGTGGCGAAGGGGACTGGTGAAATTGCTGCTGCTTTGCAGCAGATGTTTTATGCTCTCACAGCCCATGTTGGGCAAGTGACCTGGGCTGCAAAACATGCATGTGGCTGTGCAAGGGCAGACCCCAGCAGTGAAGCGGCAAATGTGCAGCCAGGGGTTCAGGATTGCCAGAATGGCCTTATGCTGATTTTAATCCCCAAAACAGCGTAGATCAAGCCAGTGCCATGACAAGCTATTCATCGTGACTGGGTCTGTGCAGGGTTTGAGACTCCTGGATTTATTTTCCTGCAGGTAAACTTGAGTTTCAGCAAACTTGGCGTGAAATTGTGCTGAAGGTGCCATGTTTTGCTTTAGTGTACTTTAACCTCAGAGTGTGTGTACTAAATTCAGGCAGTGAGAATTTAAATGCTGTGTCCAAACTGTGCAAGGCGACTTCTGCAACGTGGTATCTCCCCTACAAACTCCAGAGTTGGAGTGTTTTGATGTAACAGCGTAACCTGGGCAAGAAACCATAGCTCTTCAGGCCTTGAGAATGTTCTCTGCCGTTCTCTCCACTAGCCTTGGAGATTTTGTTACTACCTCGTATGAAAAAGAATTAATATTTAAAAGCATCAAATAAAGCAGAAATCTTAAATAATGACTATACACGGAGGCCCTCCTTTTCCTTGGATCCCTTCTCAGTGTCACTTAGTGAAAGGATCTGTGTTCACAAGTCTTATTCTCCTCCTTTCTCTAATTTTTGTGAATAACTGAAGGCAAATTTGTCCTTACAGTATGGCTGTTCTGTATCCCTGGTACCTGTCTGACAGGCTATGGGCATGTTGTAGGTGGGAACCAAAATTGCTGCATGAACTTAAATTAACAACTTCTGCTTTTCTGCCTTAATACCTTTGCTAGCAGAAATGGCCTTCAGAATGTTTTGTCTTCAGGGAGCCTGGCTTTTTTTCATCAGAGGGTTGATTGTTTTCCTTCCTATGGAAAGGGATGTTCATTAATGCTTTGGGAATATCAAGAGTTTTCGAGTTCCAGAGACTGCCACGCAGTGTCAGCCTGGCTGAAGAGTCCAACACTTGTGATCACTCCCCCAAATTTCAACCTCTGGGGAGTTTTTCACTGTTCTCATGTTTCTGTCTGGGAGAGTTTTTCTGTCTCTGTGACCATCCGGTTGTATAGCGGTATTTGTAGGTGCCTCTTTGAGGCACATAACTCTGACTTAGGCTGAGGGTTGTAAAACCTACATTGAAATCAGGCATCGTAGGTTGTCATAAAAACATCTGTGTCAAATTTTGCACAGAGACCAATGAGGCCAATGATTATTCATGGACTTTGGTGCTGTTTCATCAAGGTAGAATGTGGCCCCTATTGTTTAATTCCCAGAAATAAAATAATAGAATCATGTCAAGTGCCTCCCGAGGAATTTGCAGCCATCCTTCCTTGTGCAATAACATACATGTAGGTGCTACCCAAGAGCTTGTGTCTCGCAACAATGTCGTGCTGCTTGTTAAAAGAAAGCAAAACAAAACCCAGAGCAGGCAGATAAAGCTGCAATTCTGTCAGCCAAAGTCAGTGCAGATGAGCTTTAGTCATAGAAATATTTAGAAACAAGCTGGAAACTCAGAGCATACCAAATCCTTTGAAGAGGTCATGACTGCAGCAATATGGAGTTCTACAAACACATTCAACTTGCACAGCAGTGATGGCTGCTCTTTTCCATAAGGAGGACATTTTAACTTAAGATACCACACTAGCAGATGTGGCTGAACGATGTGGGTCAGATCCTTGGCTAAGCCACAGGTTTGCTGCATGACTTTTGGCATGCCATCTAACGTCTCTGTGTCTGTGTACCTGTAACTGAGGACATGCATGACTTAACGCATGTCAAGTTCTCAGATGTCTTCAGTAGTGGAGCAAGTGTTCTGAGAGTCCTTTCGTACACTGCTACTTGCATAATCCTTGTTGTAATAAAAATTACATTTTCTGCAGTCTGACCCTGTCTCTGCTCTTGCCAGCCTCCTTGTCACTGTTACTGCTGTATGAGTGTTAGTGAGATTTTGACGGTGGGCACGTTTTGACACTGAATTGCAGGTACTTTTTCACACATGACAACTTACCACATTACAGTGAGGTTGAGCAGTAGCATCCAGAGGTGACTGCAGGTCGAACAGGCTTGTCAGCGTATTTCTGATGCTGGCAGAAAAATCTGTCCCTTCCTCCCCCTTATTCTACAGAAGAACATCGTTTTATGATTTACAAGTAGAATGGTGGAAGGTTGGTTATTTTCTTGTGGGTTTGTGATTTGGTGGTGGTTGGTTTTTTTTTTTTTAAACTCCAGAGACTTGAACGCTGAGGTGATATGGATTCCTGGAGAGTGGCCATGAGAAACTTGTCACAAATCCTGGTTTTGTGAAGCTTAAAAGATCACTAATGCTTTACACATGGGTCTTTAAAAACCTGAAAGCTGAAGGAAAAATGGAGGGAGCAGATGTTGAAGGGAGCTTTGCCCAAAGGAGAGTGGAGCATGTTCCTGTGAAGCGAGGCAGTGCTTAAGCTGTCTGCCCAGGCTGTTCCCAGCTGTGAAGCTCCCCAAGACAAAGCCCCGACAAAGCCTTTGAACTCCAAAGGAGAACTTGTCTTGAATACCCCGGTAGTATGTTTTGCAGACCCATATTGCTCTCAAAGGATCACGCCAGTCCAAGTGGTCATTTTGTCCTTGAATTCTCCTCTGGGATTCCTGCTTTTCCTACTGGTGCAACATGGTTTTCAGGGGCAAATGCTGCATTCGTTAGACCAGCTTGTAGATTTGGCAGAAAAACAGAGCAA
The DNA here is from genome assembly GCA_033124195.1 of Coracias cyanogaster. Taxonomy (NCBI): domain Eukaryota; kingdom Metazoa; phylum Chordata; class Aves; order Coraciiformes; family Coraciidae; genus Coracias; species Coracias cyanogaster. The sequence continues at coordinate 3,995 of JAVSBS010006347.1, read as the reverse complement.
CTTTTGAGCATGCAAAACCCTTCTGGAAGTCTGAAATGGCAGCAGCAACCTGGGACAAGTTGGGGAAAAAATTTGTTCAGATTTGCCTTGATTACATGAGTAAACTTAGCAATGAAGGTGTGGGTTTATTACTTGAAGTCATTTTAATTTCTTACATAAGAGCAAAATGCTGTTTCAGAGTTCTGTTTTCCATAGCTTGCAATTAGGTGCTGCCGTTTTCCTCATGTTAAACTCCCCATTAAACATGAAAATGTATTTAAATAATTCTAAACAGGAGGCTTACACATTTAAAGTGCACAAAGGTGGATACCTTTGATACTAATGAAAAATTACAGGTGACATCTTTTTCTCCTTTTAGTTTAGTTGATCTGATTTGATTTGATTCATCAGAGGAGCTAGTTTAGACTCAGCAGCTGCGTGTTGTGGTTACCATAACAGCAGCTTTAAGCAGTCCCAAACCCTCTGACCAGGCTTCTGTCAGTCAGGTGTTGTTTTCTGGGGTGGATTCAGGGGTCTTGGGGAGAAGTTTTTTTAAAAATGTGTTTCATGTGGAGTATCAAAGGGACTGTGCTCTGTGTCTGAGCACTGGCTGTTTGAGGTGATCTGATTCATCTTGCTTTATAAATGTAATTTCCTGCTGAGATGGCAGCATCAAAAAAAGTGGCCGGATTCAGAGAGTGGTTAAATATTCCCTTTCACAGCTTCAAGGTGTCCTTAGTTGTCTGGAAATTAAAAGGACTTGACAGTCCCCATCCACTAGGTTTTCCTGTCATTTCAACTCTCTGATCTTACATGTTGCTATTTTGTAGCTTCCATTCAACATATTCCTGGGATTTCCCATGCTGAGGATTTGGCAGCAAGGGGTCACCTGCAGCCAACCGCATAGCCCCGGCAGAGGAGCTGCCAGCAGAGCTGGGCTCCCAGAATGGGGTGTTTGGGTGCCTAAAGCCCAGGGCAGCTGGGCACAGCCAGGGATGGAGTGATGTTTGCTCACTGCTGTGGCCAGGAAACCACGCTGAGGTGGATTGTGCTCCCTGTTACGCTTCCTCCTTTGCAAAATCAATACCACATTAGTCAACAGCAGGAATTGAGAGTGCTGGGGCTGCAAAAAAAAAAAGAATTTGCGTTCCTGTATTGCCGGGAGTTGTTTTGTCCTGTATTGTTTGGGAGTGGCATTTGCAATGTCGTGGTGGCTGTTTGCAGTCAGGAGTTGACTGAGGCCATAAACTGAAGACAACTGTTTGCTGTTAAGTTTTGTGTAAGCCCAGAATCTCTCTCAAGAGCTGAATAATGAGCGCACCCCTTACCTTTGGTTTGGCAAGCAGAAAACCTCCTTGGGCCAAGCACATGATGCAGCTGGGGTGTATTTTGCTCACTGTGAGACTGGATTAACTGAGGTCCTTAAAAAGTGCAGTGAGCCATAATAATGATATGTTTTGTCCTGGAAAGAGCTTGCTTGTGTCCCATGTTACACTTCAAGCTGCCGTTGGCATGTCTCGGGGCTGAGTGATGGCAACGGTCTGTGTTAAGTTCCTGAACTTGTGTGATGCTGCTTTTCTTCTTCTCGTATGGAGTCTTGTCAGCGGCTCTGATAACCCACTGATCAAAGTTGCCATTGAAGTTTCCAAACATGAAATGAAACCCCGTTTTATGAATTTCAATTTCTCTTTCTGACCTACCATCATCTTCCCATTCTCATGTCCTACAGGGTTGTGCTATTTTACTGCTGCAGAAGGATCACAGCAAAACATTCACTGTATGGCCTTTTATTTTAATTTTTACAGTGGCTTGGGAGCAGCTGGTTTCTGCAAGAAAGCTGAATTCTGGCTGCAAATGAGAACAGTTTGATGGGAGGTCTGGTGTTGATTCGGAAGTTACAATAGCAGTGGGATCTGTGTAAAGGAATGAGAGTAGTGGAACAAATGAAACATAGTTTTGGTGTCTGGGGGTTTGGGTCATTTGTTTTTTAATCCCTAATTGCTGCCTTCTCTCTGCCATAAACCTACGTGAGGTATGAGATGCAGAAGCTGTGCAGCCCTAGCTGGCTGGCAGCACGTGCCAGCAACCAACCCAATGGCCACTTTCTGACCTCATCTCATTCTGTAAAGCTGTGATTTTGGTTGTTCTCTCTTCAGCTGCCAATTTGATGAAAATAGAAGGAGTAGACTTATTTTTTACATCTTTTCCCCCTCTTTCAGAATTAGTGGAAATTGGCCAACAGTTGATGGGGGGTGGGGAAACGGGGAGAGAGCACAATCTGCAGGGTCTTTGTGGGTTATTGCTCAAGGATGCTCTCATCAGCCTGGTTTTCTGCCTGGATACACAACTCAGAGTTTGAACAAAACCCTTCATCTAAAAATCCTGTGTTTAGAGTCTGCTATTACTACATAGGGGTTCATTCTCTTAGGGAAAATGAAAAATCTTTAACTGTCCTTTACAGGCAAGTGGTAATCAGCAAATGTCTTTTTTATGTGCTTTTACATCAGTGTTGCTGTTGAACAACTACAGCTTTGCTCACAGAACTGTTGATGAGAGGAAATATGTTCACTTGACTTTGCAGCTATGTTGGTTTGGAAGAATTAGGACCAGCAAAAAATGCAGCTCTTGTAGACAGTGGTATTGCTTAGTATTACAGATGTGCACAATAGGAATAAAAAAGAGGCATGAATTGAAAATTGAATCACAGAGGGTCTGGTATCTTGGAAAGAGTAACTGTAAAGATGTTCCTGCCATAAAAAACCTCTAGAACTGAGAAAGAAATTAAGTGAGGTTAAATGAAGGGACTGAGGGCTTGTGAGGGTGGTGGGATCATGTTGGGTCATATTATAAAGAGTAGGAAAATCCTGGACCTTTCAATTCGATTCACATCTTCTTGGCTTTAGGGTCAGGTATTTCACCTTTCAGAGAGAGGTATTTTTGGATGTTAGAAGTCACATTTAGATGATCCAGTCCCTGCTCCTAACCAGTGCAAGATTTGTTCCTTTCAGTACATACTTCCTTCCTCCAGTCTAACTATACATATTCCCAATGATTGGGTTTTTTTTTAATGAATTCTCTCTATAAATGTTCATATTCTAAACCGATCTCCCTGCATTCTCTGCCTTGAATGAACCCTGAGTCCTCACTTGCAGTTTAGGATAAGAGATGTGAGTAATGGAAAGGAAAAAGACGTTTTGCAAAATGTTGGTTTGATCCAGTTTAGTTTAAATGCAATCACAGAATTGCCATGGTTGGAAAGGACCTATAAGATCGAGTTCAACATTGTCTATCTCTACCAGGCCCACTTCTACACCATATCCTTGAGCACCCTATCTAGACAGCTTTGAAATACATCCAGGGATGGTGATTCAGCCACCTCCCTGGGCAGCCTGTTCCAGTCCTTGACTACCGTTTCAGTGTATAAGTTTTTCCCAATGTCTAACCTAAGCCTCCCCTGTTGTAACTTAATGCCATTTCCTCTTGTCCTGTCAGATGCGGCTTGTAAGAGACCAACGCCCCCCTCCCTATAACCTCATTTTAGGTAGTTGTAGAGAGTGATAAGGTCACCCCTCGGCCTTCTCTTCTTCAGGTTAAACAATCCCAATTCCCTTAGCTGCTCCTCATAAGACTTATCCTTGAGACCCTTCACCAGCTCTGTTGCCCTTCTCTGCACCCTCTCCAGAACCTCAGCATCTTTCTTGTGCTGTGGTGCCCAAAACTGAACACAGTACTCAAGATGCAGCCTCACCAGCACCGAATGCAGTGGGACGATTACTTCTCTAGTCCTGCTGACTATACTATTCCTGATGCAGGCCAGGATGCCATTGGCCTTCATGGCCACCTGGGCACACTGCTGGCTCATGTTCAGCTGGCTGTCAGTCAACACCCCCAGGTCCCCTTCTGCTGAGCAGCTTTCCAACTAGTCCTCCCCAGGTCTATAGCTTTGCATGGGGTTCTTGCAGCCCAAGTGCAGGACTCAGCACTTGGCCTTTGTTAGAGCTCATACAACTGACTTT
>JAVSBS010006346.1:35313-77325 GCA_033124195.1 Coracias cyanogaster | reverse complement strand
CTGGTTCCTGTAATCGATTGGGACGTTGGAGGGAGGTGCCACGCCTCAGATTCCATTTGGGGGAGTGGTCTGGGACCGCAGTGGGTGGACCGCATCCCTTGGTGGGTGGACCTTGGACATCTAGGGGGCGGATCGCGACACACAGTCAAAGAAAAAACATCCCACAGAATGCCCTGCTGTCCAGGACACTTGCATGATTATACAGAAACTTCAACTGCTGTCTTTTCTGCTAAATTCTGTGGATGGGTTTTAAAATGACAAAATTCCCTCATGCTTGTTATTGTAAGAAGCAACAGTAATAACACCCACCGTAATTCAGCAACTGTTTAAAGGTCTGTCCCACGCTAGCTTAGAGCTCCCTTGACTCTCAGAAGTGCTCAGCATGGATACCGCTCAGTTAGCTACAAGTCCAGAGCCTTTGCCAGTACAATTTTTCAAAGATGTCAAGAAAAAAATCCTTGCCATATTTAAAGTACTGGCAGAAATCCCACCAATTTTGTTTGTAAAAGAATTTCACCCCAAATGTGGCAGTTAGCAGGTTAAAGAGCAATGTTTAAAGTTTCCCTGACATCATTCTCTGTTGGTAACATGCTAATCCAAAGCAGTTGCACGAGTTGAAGTTAAATGCTTTAATTTCTAATACCAAAAACATAGTGTTAGAACAATGTCCTTTGAAATCCCAACCTGTTTTCTAAGGGTCTGAGATCACTCTTGTTTGAAAAGCATAAGAAAGGAAAGAAATCAAATAGCCATACTAAAATTACTGTGTCACAGTATTTTATTCACCATATCTTTATACCTAAACATCCTGTAATGCTGCTGTTGAAAACTGGAAACATCTTCACAACTACTTTCTTTGAAAAAAAATGAGTTTTAAACTTGACATGATCATTTAGTCTTCCCTGTGGTCTCTGATGACAGCATAATAGTTCTTAAGACCCTGTTGTTATATGAAAAGGAACAAAAAGGAAGGTGGCACTAAAGGTCTCCCTGTTTTAACTGTTTTGCTTAAAGGTATAGGCAAAAAAAAAAAAATTACACAGCACAAGTGGATATCAATAATATCTCAGATTTCTGTACATATAAAAGTTCCTCTCAGGATAATTCTGGAAAGGAAATTGAGGAGAACACAAAACTTCTGTGATATTCAGATGAATGTTCAATGTATCTGTGTCTAGCTTGTATTTTAAACTGTAGAATAAATAAATAAGCTTGTATTTTAAACTGTAGAATAAATAAATAAGGACATGAAAAATACCTTATCAACATTTTATAGTAAAAAAAAAAATATGGATCCAAAAATCCTCACAGGAAAACATACCAGCAGCATTGCTGCTCCAAAAACTTTATGTTGAATAGTTTCATATTTAACACCTTGCAGAAGATATAAATTTTCAATACTTTGCAATGCTATATTATGAAGTAGATGAGATTCATCATTTGCCCTGATAACTATGTTTGTAATGAGAATAATTAAGCTTCCCTTAGATTCATTTAGAAATTCTGTGGCAGTGAAAAATCCAAATGCAAAATGAAAGCCCATATTGCATTTCATGTCTAGAAGCAATTTCAAAAAAATGAAAGTACAAGACCATGTTGCTGTAGTTCTAATTTTAAAGATAGAACTATACCTGGAATATAGCTGCTGTTACAAAAATTACAGAATGATGCCTTAGAATATATTATAAAGAAAGAAGAGTACCAAATGTTAAATTAACAGAATATTTAATCTTTTAGAGGAGAGAAAAGCTATTCTTGAAGGTTAACTTCAGAAAATAAAAAAATATAGCCCTTTTTATTTTTTAATAAAAATTTAATAAGGTAATTGCTTATGACTGTTTTTTCAGCTTTCCAACTTCTGAGCATCCCTCTAAAATTTCTATTAGATCTTATATAAGTACCAATGGCAATAAACACCACAATGCTTTTTTTAAAAACAAAGCTAGAGGTTTCCTATGATCATAATTTCCAAAATAGTGTTAGGAGGCTATGATATGAAAAAAATCACAAAACTAGACCAGAGTTTTTCACTTGCAGCAATTGCTGCCTAAATGAAATCTGTTTGCTTATCAGCAACTCATTAGTTGCAATTTTATGACTTTGCAAGAGCTCAGAACTTTTCTCCCCAGGACAACAGAAAGATGATATACAGACCAATGATAGTGACATGACAGAGAAAATACATCACTTGACTGAGGAACAGGACATCCAAACAAGTTGTTCATTTCGCCATCACCAATATAACAAAAAATTTTACTTCCCTGGTCTTCAATTTTCTTGCAATTTTCCTCTCAACAGCACACACCGTTAATCAACACAAAAAAAAAAAAAAAAAAAGGAGGAAACTAAAGACTGAAAAAAACAACTGTACAGGCACAGTCCCTGCTTGCACCCATATGCAAGTCCATCCCTTGAGGATGCAAAATTCAAAAGACAATTAGGTTCCATTTCTTAGATCTTGTTATTTAACCTCAATTAAATAACAAACCATTTTACCTCTTAGAAGTATTGTGTTCATCATACAGAAAGCATTCTGTTTGATACACATTCTTCAGTAAATACTTTTCTTCATGCCAAAAATTCCTTAGAAATTGACAGAAATGTCAGTTTCCAAATAACATTTGAATGATGGGGAGTTAATCCAGGTTTTAAACATGTAAAATGTAAAAACACAGCAATTCAGAAGTTAACCATTCCCAAAGCCAAGAATAAAAAAAACACAACCCAAAATTTAAATTGCCATGCTTAATAACAGAAACTTCATGGAAACATAATCTATAATAGAATCTAACTACAGTTCCTGTCAGCAGATTAAAACATTTTAATGCAAATTGTACTGACAATAAATCTGTGTGATAAAGAATAAAAATTAAATTTGTAATCTTAGCAATAGTTGCATGTACTTTGCATATACATGATTCATTTCCCAAGCACATTTCATTGACTGGAGGTAGAGGGCTTTTTAATGTAAATGTGTGTGTATGTGTATATGCTTATGCGTGTGTGTACACATAAAACTCCCTTAACAGGAATAAGTTAGTAAAGAGTGTATGAAAATTGGTAAATAAAAGAGTTTTGTATTAGGAATGCAACTATATAACAAATCCTGAAAAGTAATATTACAAGTATCATTGAACAGGAGCCTCAAACTTTTAATAAAAGCTGTATTTGCAAAATTACAAATTAATATATTCTGGCAATACTGTATTATTCTCATACGGAAGAAAAATGTTATATGTAATTTTTTTAGAACAAAAAAGGAACAAAGTTATTAAATTGGCTATGTTATATTCTTCCCCTTCCTGCACTTGATTTTGCTTCTTGTAATATTCTAGATAATGCTCCAAGATACAGTCCTCTATGCAGTTACAAACAGTGTCAGCTGGCAGTTATCTGAGTGAAGCAGATAATCCTGGTTCATTTCTATTACAGCCTAAAATCTACTTTTTCTCTTTTTTTCAATCAGATGATCTGTATCATCTAAAGAAAACTATTTGATCACTTAGGAATGAAAATCACTATGAAACATAAGGCATGGCAAAAGAAACAGACAAGTTCCTCATTTATGAATATTTTAAAACAGCATGACTATTCAAGCAAGGCCTTTCATGATTTACATGACTTTTAATATTTCTCAGTTTTCTTTTTTTTCTCTTTATGTTTTCTTCTTTACCATGCGTTTATTAGTAAAACGAAACCCACCCAGCATCCCCCCACCCCCCAAAAAAAACAACCAATGCAGAACCAAAACTGTAGTTCTGTAAGAAGAGTTGCTGCTTAATGCCTGTCTTACTGCTTAGCAGTATAAGGCGCTCGTTGACAAGTTATTTTAATAAGACTAGAGTTGCATATGTGAAGTACAGATAAGACAACTCCCACAATTAATCATCCTCTGAAATGCCACCTTTGTAAGCCAAATATCAGTTATTTATACATTGACCAAATCTGTGTATTTTATTGGAGACACCTGAAGCAAAAGCTTTGCAGGGATCACTTACGTCCTCCTAATGTTAGGACAGACACATTGTAGTCTACTGCTATTGAATAGGTTGAAGGTGATGATTAAAAGTCAAATTCTACGGAAGTCACAACTAGATTTCCAATATTAAATATCCAGTAACTTAACCATTCTACTTTAATCTCCTGTCTTTGAAATGAAAAATAATCTCAAGACCCTTACACACCATATCACTAAAAATGTTAGAATAGTTCTGGTATTACAAGACCAAAGTATCCCTATATGACAGAAGAGAAGCACATTCTGTTTCTTCTGTAAATTTTTTTTTACATGACACCTTATTATTTGGTGCCAAGTTTTCTCTGTTAATGTATATGACTTTTCTGAAGTGCTTCTCTAGAAAATGGAAAGATATTTTATACAGGAAGTGACATAATAATGCAAGTACCTTGAAAATCACAATATAATAGCATGTGGTATTAGTCTTGAGATTAACAAAAAAACCCCACAGTTCTCCAGTATAAAACAACTATCTATAAACTTTTCAGAAATAACTGAGATAATATAACACCCAGCTGTAATAAGTACTGAACCTTGACTTAAAATTTGCCAACAATGAAGAAAATTAAAGATTTGGAAAGTATTCTGATCTGAAAAGTAGATGCTAATAATTCATTTTAAGCTTTTTATCAAGTGTCTCTAAAATGTGCAATGTGCAAAGGTGTCAGTTAAGGAAGCAACTAGAAATAGCAATTTGGAGTTCTTTACAGTCTAATTTGTATATTTCTCAGGGTTAAAAATAGCAATGTTTCTTGACACTTACAAAGTCAAATTCTCAAGTCTTTATATCACAAGAATATGAAATTAAGAGATCAAACCTAGTACTACACATTAGCCACTTCTCTCTAGACATTAAAAATACATCTAATAATGGTCGGTTAATAAACTTAATATATGGGGAAGGCCTTTCTAAGTTACCAATTTATTTTATTTTGAAACAAAGAACATTTTAATAGACAGACCATAGCAGAACACACAAAACAAATTAAATATTTTTTTAGTAATATTTAATGAAACAAAGTTTTAATTCTCTTGTATTTCTTTAATATTACTATAATTAAAACCAGTTGCTTTTACTAACCCAGCCTTTTCTTATCTTGATTTTTAAAAAAAGTAAACTTAACAAGAAGGACTAGAGAATGTGACAGGGAAAAAAAAAAAAAGAGGCAGGTTAGAGACAAACAATGTATAAGCACTGTTTAACTTTCTGCTCATAAAAATGTCTCTGTCATGAACTTGAAAATGTAATTGTGCCATGAAAATATTATAAAACTGAAATCTACAAAAAATATTTCTCTAGGTTAAGAATTTTATCTCCAATACTGACAGATCTAAAAGATTCTAGACTTTTTAAAACATATTTTTCAATTTCAGATTTTTATCATCAATTTTGTGTCACTAAGGCTCAGCTAGACACTCATTTCTATATTGTTTTCATTACGTGAGGCATTTACATATCTTATCTTGATATCTTGTTTAACATATTCCCATATGCTTCTAAACACCTATCTAAAAAATTATAAATTGTGTGGGGCTATCAATGTCAAAATTTCCATAGAAATATTAAAAACAGAGAGTTACAAAACTTTTTCAAGTTTCCATCCAAGTAAAATTGTAAAAAGAAATAATTAGATACATGCTATTGACCAATGTTCCACATTACATTTTCAGATTTCTAAGATACACTCACAGATCAAACACGCTCTTCTCACTCCCCTGTACCTTTCTTTCCCATTCATATCCATATTATGAGAAATATTTTGTAGAGAAAAATTTCTCAGCTAGCTCCATAGCAGGAAAAAAAAAGCCTAAATCAAAACAAACAAAGTATTAACTTTTCATGTATTTGTAAAAACAAGATTTAATAAGTATGATTTTTCTTATACAAGAAGAATAAATCGAATAAACAGAGCCTCTGAAACACCTTCATTAAGTGGAGTCAGTATGACTCCATTGAATTTACAAATTAGCAACAACACATAATTTAGATATTGAACTAACACAAAAATTTATCCATTATTTCTGAGTGAGAGGAATTTAACTAATCTTTTCAAGGAACTGCAATAATTTTTTACAGAACTGTGGTAGGCTTAACCAAAGCTTTAGCGAAGCTATTCTTTAGCTTAATCATACTATAATGCAGAACAATGCAAATGATTGAGTAAGATTAGAGTAAAAGGTAAACCAGTTCAAGCACTTTTTTGGGGTTTGTTTTTTCTTCTTTTTTTTGGGGGGGGGGCGGGGGTGTTGTTTGTTTGGGAGTTATAAAGCACCAGAGATGTTTATCTTCCGTGACTAGATATGCTAAAGAAAGTAATCTGAATGCTGAGGAATGGATAAGGAGGAGATGAAAAAAAGAAACGGGGGAAAAACTTGCAAATCATTTTTATACTTTCTAAGCAGTAAAAAATTATTAATGATTGAATGAAAATAATTAAAAGATGCTAACACAAATTATTGAAACAATTCAAGATTTAGGTACTATTAAGCATAAAGAATATCTTTACTCATCTACTATGGGATCCTGCTCTAGAAGGGGAGTTGAACAAGATGAACTTCAAAGGTCCCTTCCAACCCCTACCACTCTGTGATTCTCTGTGATAAACTTGATTTAAAATTTTTAGCATACTTGTAAATAATTTTTTCAGTTAGGTCTGTTTATCTCATGACATATATATTTTTACTGATGTGTCAGTGTAGTAAAATTAGGTCTACCCTCATCAAAACTTTACAGTCTTAGGAGACTTTTTCACTTACTATTTTATAAACATCTCTAAGTATAAAATGGTAGCAGACACTAATTTCTATGAATGTCACAGATATTGTCAGTTTCCCAGAATAAGAGACCTTGAAATAAGGCAGCATCTAGATCCATAAAGAATCTAGAACAGAATAGAAATTATATTCTCAATATCATCCAAACCCCATTATTCAGAAACATGCTCCTAAAGCCAGTTCCAGAAGAAAGTAGAAAAAATGTTTTAAAAATCTGAATTTATCATCCATCATGCAGTACTTATATTCAAAAGTCCTTTGGAGTCCTTTCAAAATTACTAGATTACATTTGTCCTGTCACATTTCTCTTATTAATCTAATACGGACATTTTCTTCAACATATGATTCACCAAATATTGGAACAAGATGTCCACGAAATCCATATAATCGCTAATGTTTTACTTGATGAGTTACACCACTGAGTCTTGTTAAAGCTGAGGTTTCATTGAGTAACTACTAACATACTATCCCAAAACACTAGTTAAAAGCTATGCCTTTCTGACAGTTGTGAAAACACTGTGAACAAATTTCTGATGTAAAGAAGTAGTCACTCACTTTCACCATCCCTGCAAAATATTAAAAAATATTACATCAGTATTAAAAAAAAAACCAAACAAAACTAAACAAAAAAACCCAAAAATCACAGATATTTAGTTTACGTCAAAAACGTGACCAGATTAACATGTCACTTACAAGTATCCCTTAAGAGATCTCTGCTTTTTAGGATTTCTGATTTCTAGTGTTAGGCTTTTAAAAACATTTAAGGAAGTATTTTACTTTGTTTAACAACACCCACGACATATTGTGCAGATCCAGAGCTTTCCCTTTTCTTGTATGGATAAGTTTTTTATAATAATATTTTAAGATAAAAATTAAAAAAAAAACCTTAAATCAAGAAAATCAAATACATAACCCCAAGCACTCAGCCTGTGATACAATATTAGGCACTGTGAATTAAAATATTTTTGTTGATACTTCCTAGGTTAAAAAGTACTTGTTTACAATTCTGCCTTCTGAATGCCTCCCAAAGAACATGGATTAATATGTGGACACCTGAGGTTTGTGATAAATATCTAATGAGAATAAATACACCAGGATATAATCATGCTGGGAGGCCACTGTATCTACTTCAGCTTCTGTGAAGATCTGAAATCCAAATGCGGACACCATTCATACTTTTTATTCCACTAAATTGTTACTGTGCAATTACAAAAGATACAAAACATATATTGGCAAAGTTATAAGCAAGCCCCTCCAAAAAAAAGTTTAACATAAGCTAAAAGCCATAAACAATCATCATGCACTTTTTGTTGCTCTCCAGAGAGGTTCATTTAATTTTTTTTAATTGGTTAAAAGAACAGCAAACATCTTCTTGAGGTTGTTGTACATTAAAAGAAACTAAACTTTCTGGTTTGTTTTGAGTGAGCTGATTTGCTGTCATCATAAGATATAAACATATTAGTGTTTATTATCCAGATGTCAAGGGACTAAACCAAACAATTAAAAAATTATCCTCCACCAGTTGTAACAAAAGGCATTTATTACTGAAATTTAAAACCTTCTTGTGGTTTTATTTCTGTTTTGTTTGTTTGGTTTGGTTTGTTTTCATGTTAGGTTTTGGACTTGTTGAGGGTCTTTTTCTTTCTTAATAGAGCTGTATCAAACAGAACACTCTTCACCTGTAGAAAGAAAGGACTTTCTGCTTTGCAGCTCAGGGCATTTTAGTGGTCCACATAAAAATATAGTTGAATAAATCCTTGCTTTTGTACCAGTACTTCTGAAAAATATGGACTAAAGCTCTACCATAGCTTGCCATGAATCTTCATATGACCCACAGCTTCAGATACTGAAATAATACAAAATGTTTTTATAAGCAAGTGTCATACAAACCTTATGGACTATAACTTTATAAATCTAAAAGTGAGAAAAAATCATTTCCCTAATTTGATAGGTAGCTTTGAAATATAAAATTCTGAATCCTGCTTTTGTGAGAATCTGTTTCTTCAGAACAAACATGAACAGGATTTATCTAAATGAGCCATGAAGTGACCAATATCCATTATAAGGTATCAATGCACAAATGGTGTAACTCCTGCTGAATTCAGTTAAAAGATGTGAAAGATACTCTTTATGAACTCTTAGGGAAAAAGCTTGTCCAAAGTCACTTGAGCCGACTGTGAGAAAATCAGAACCATCTTAACTCTAGCCTGGTACACAAACTCTTCTGTCAAATATTATTCAACTATATCCCTGTAAAAACATTAAAAATAAACTTTGTCATAACACCCTTCTCTTCAGTACCAGCAAAATAAATCACTACAATGTGCAATGAAATTAAATATTTACTCTTACATGCAAGAGAAAACCTACTGGTATTTTTGACAAGAACCTGCAAACCGGAGTTGAGTTGAAGAAGAATGGAAGCCTCCTCCCGTACATCTTCACATGCATGTGATTACTGCACAAGTGTGCTTTGCAAAAAAAGATTTTGCAGTTTGAATTTCAATTCTGGCTGTTCAAATGTCCCTAGTATCTTTTTTGACAGATTCAGTGCCCATTGGTCTGGGCAGAGGCCATGCCACTATTTCCTTGCACACACACCCCCACCCACCATGGCTTTTATTATTGTGGCAAACGGACCCACCATTTTCAAAATGTCTTTTTAAGTCAGCTTAAACTACGACTCCCACGAATCATCAGGGACTCTTCCGGAAACAGGAACTCAGAAGACGGAAGCCGTGTTATCAGACTCGGCAGGCTATAAAAGCCAAAAGAAAAACAAACCTCCCTCTTCCACGGCAACATCTAGGGAGGAAGGTCACTGCTCTAAGGCTCTGCCTTCCCTCCCGAACCCAGGCCTTGCGGCCGAGGGTGGAGGGGGGGGAACAGCTACGGGAGAAGCAGCTGAAGGAGCTGACGACAGGAGCCAGAAACACCCCCGCATACCACCGCTGGCTGCTTCTGGAACTGTGCGAAGTTCAAACACCAAAAGGTCTGGAGCCAGAGGTGGGGGAGGGGAGAGTAAGAGAGGAAGAGCTGAGCCGGGAATGCCTCTTAAAGAAACCCGAGACCTTGCTGCCAGGAATGTCGCTTCAAGAAAAGAATCCTAAATGCTTCCCACCACCGGGGAAGCCTGAACCCGAGCACAGTGAGGAGGGGAAAAACCGACGCTGTGGGATTGGCACCAAGCTAAGCTGCTGCCTGCACAGCTGTCGCTGGCACCGCCCAATCTAGGGGGCGCCACACTAAATAAGCCTGCTGCTCCAAAGGCGGAGCGCTGAAGAAATTACAGCAAGAAGCTGTTGCTGGCACCGCCCAATCCAGGGGGCGTCACATGCTGAAGAAACCTGCCGCCCCAAGCTGGGAGCGTTGCAGAAAGAAGCTCTGCAATTGTAAACTAGAGCCATATTGAAGAGGCCGCACGCCACCACCGAGTCGTGAGCCGCGTGCCACTGCTAAAAATTGCTGCAAAAAGCCGCCATCATCGCCATCATCACTGCCATCGGAGAGACTCCAATCACACCAAAAAGCTGGCAAGTCGCCGCCATCATCGGAACCGCCTGAGTCTGCTGACCGAACGTCATCGACCTCACCATCGTCATACGCCGGAGAAGGGTAGAATCCAACATCTACACACACGCACACACCATACCACACCAGGTTGACTGAGTGGGTGGGTGTGGCGTCCTTTGACATCATAATATCTCCATAGAGTAAATAAGGTTTTGTTTTAATATATCTGGTAATAAACTTGTTAAACACTCATCAATCTCCGTGGTTGCCTACGAGCTTGATGGGGTAGTATCTCGCCTTGCCCTCAATCCTCTTCCCTTTTGGGAGGCGGTATGGACGCTGGCGCCAAGACCATGACACCCCTGCTTTGTAGTGCCTTCTGGAAGAGTCTACTTCTCTCCATCAACCACAGAAGGAGACTAGAAAGATTAGTGACCCATACTGACACTCAGATTAGTTACCCTTTTCAATGTGACCGCTATCTTATTTTTTTTTAAATCAGTAGAATTTTTTAGTTTCAGACTACAAGGAAGAAGTAAGACCTTGTTAAGGAAATCTGTTGAGTTCCCTATACATCAGTGAAATCCAAATTCCTAGGTAAGAAATTTTCTGTTTATTTTAATGAAATCTGTAAAATATAAGATGCTAGAGACGACGTTTTCTAAATGGAGACTTGCATACCTGCCAGATGAAATTTATCTTCATCTGCCTCATGTGTTAATATATTTTCAGCTTGACCATTTAAAGTCCTTTTATGCTGCAACTAGCCAAAAGAAAATATTGTGCCACCACGCTTTACAGTGACTACTAACAATGTTTCTGACTCCCCTGGATTCTGGTAGAAGTTTAGTGTGTGGAATTACTTCTGAAATTAATAAATATTGTTACACACAGAGTAGCCAAAGGGACAAATACCCAATTTCTCCAATTTTGCTTTATTATTGCTGTATTTAGGGAAGTTCTTGGAAGGAAACTCCTTTGAGAGGTACTAAATACAAAGAAATTCCTTTTAACTCAAGAGGTTTCTGTACCTTGAATAGCTGGACACTGAGAAAGTAGGTAGTGGAAACCAAATGTATACATTTACACATTAATTTATTTCTCTGCTTGAAATGTCTACCTGTAGGTGAGGTGCTAGGAGGCAACTGAATGAGTACTTGAATGAGCAATAGTAGTTAGATATGTCTGAATTCTGCTATTAATTTAACACTAATATTTATGATGTGAAATGTTTCTACAGATCCATTTAATACAGGTAGTTCCTTGCCTTGAAGTTCACTATTCCGATATAAAATTCTGGATATAGGAAGTTATGGTATTGATGATCATACTTGAGATATCCAAGTTCTGTTCCAGAAAGAGTGAGAATCCATAGTAGAAATTATAGGAATGTGGAATTAGATTCAGTTTGTTAATGCAGCTTGCCTACAATTCCATGTGTTTTGTGGATAACACAAGGTGGGTCAAGAGTGGTAACTCATAAATATGTCCATATTCCACACTTAGTTTATGCTTGGTATTAACTTCTTTTTCTTAGGCACTCTGCAAGGATCTTTCTTAAAATGTTAGAAAATGCGAGTGAAGTAACTAATGGCAAAGAGTTTGAACATAGGTCTGTTATGATTACTTTGTTTTCTATTTAATATCTAGTGAAGTTAGCTTTTTCATTACTCTACTATTGAAACTAAAGAAAGGAGCCAAGATCATATCAGGAAGGGGAAAGAATGAATCACAATTCACTCATCACAGCTCTTCTTTCCGTAACAATTTCATTCACACATAGAAAACTGGCAGGTACAACCTGGATTTCTATTCCAAGCAAACTTTGTAATAACATAATTTACTTGCTAATGATTACAGCTGAGATGGTAAAGAAGTTATGTGGAAAATGTAAAAAGCCACTGGCAAAAAATTTGTCTTAAAAAAGGATATTCTTCCAGGTGATGAGAAAAATGAAGATATGGCAATTGGCTGAGGAAAGTTTGGCCTGTATAACTAGGAAAAAATTTAAATTTAAATGTACATATGCATTAAAAAGAATTTAAGGTTTTAATTCTATGTGTACAATATTATTCCCTATACCATGCTTTGAAATCCACTGATTCAGTATTTCTGAGAAAACCTGGACTCAATACAGACCAAAAAAACCCCAAACAAACCAATTCTGAGTCAGCTAAGTAAATGACTTTTGGGTTTGCTGGCTTAAAAGTAAAAGAAAAGAAAAAATCAACACCCTAAAATTGAAGTTCTTTTTATTGATATAATGCCTTGTCTTTTCCCCTCCTTTCATGAATGATTGTTGATGGCTATATAAGAAAAACGTTGTTTAAGCAGAAGAAATTCTCTCTTTGTAGTAATCTGTAAACTTTAAACTGCATCCAAGATTTAGCTACTAATGTTCTTGTGTTACAGGAAAAAAAAAAAAGTGTAGAAAGCTGGAGACATGGGTTTGAGTTAGGTTGCTGGGAGAGATGGCTGTTAAAGCTAAATAATTATAAATTTACATAGCTTTATTAGGGTATTGACATCGAGAAAATTCTTGGGAAAGAAATTTGGGTACAAATTCCTAAGAGGCTTTTTTTATTAAAGACCTATCATATCTAGTATTTCTTAGCAGTGAGTTCAACATGGCATACTTAGTAATTCTGAATGAGATTCATCTAATATCTTTATTATACGTTGGAGATAGTTGTTCAGACTCCCTTTAGAGATCAGGACATGATTCATATCATCACAGAGTAAATATTTAAGCTAGGTATAAGGAAGGTCACCCTAAGAAGCTTTTTGTTCTCCACTAGTTAGCAGGCACACATGCCTAAGGTGAACAAATTTACCACTACCATCTGAGGTGCATCATGATAAAGCTTATTTCATATATGTGAGCCAGATTTGATTACATGCCAAGAAAACGCAAATGATCAATTTCTGTGGAGAAGGTAGGATATTTTTTTAAGATTGAAAAATAGCACAAAGCTTAAAGGAATCAATTGTTTTCTATGCTGCCAGAAAGTTTATATTATTATAAATGCTGGTCAGAATATTTTTATCAGAGAAACTTGGACCTTAAAAATTGACATCCCTAATCACTACCTTTAGTATGGAGTTTTCAGCATTGTTCCCTGTGCACAGATTGGGTATTGGTGGAAGTACTATGAAAAAGTCATGTTCAGATGTCTAGTTTGTAGGCAATACCTATTGCACTGTCACAGATATGTGTTGGCATGTCAAAAAATATGCGATTAGACAAGCTTCTTGACATATATATATATATATTTTTTTTTTTTTTTTTCCAAGGGCGAGCTCAGACAAGGAGAACAAATATAAAAACTTGGGAAAACATCATTGGTAAACAAGGTTGAACAAGGATTATGGGTGATGAGAATAAAGAAGAGGACAAACCACTTTTAAAACAACTTTTTTGGTAAGGCATATTACAGTAAAGAGAGCATTGAGGTTAACAAGTAAATGACAGTCTGAACACAGGAGGGAGTGATACCAGGTTTTTACCATTTATTTATTTTAGTAATAAAGATCAATATAGCTAATGACCTCTTTACAAATAGCAAAACTATTTTTAATTTCCATTAATAAAGTTGAAAAATTTGAGTGTAAATTCACTAGATTTTTTTAACAGGCATAGATTTCCCAGTCATAAAGTCCTCTAAGACTGAATATAAAGAAGGAAATTGATATGAAGGTGGGATTATACCATCATAAACATGGAAGGAAACAGTTGTCAATACCATGTCACATAACGACCTCACTCTCGTTTTGAATCAAGTATTATCAAGTGTCTTGTTGCAGGTCAGTATCTATACTTCAGGAAATCACTTGCTAAATGCCACTGAGAAAAGCTCTGTTCAATTACACTTACTGATCAGCTTTTAAAAAAGATCAGCATTAAAAGGGTGGGTCTCAAGGGACACCTCTAGCTCTACTGTGTTATTTCTTGCATGATCTTTATGACAGCTCTTACAGCAAATGCCTCACATGAGAAACCTTATGAAAGGTTCTGGCACTGAGTACCTTTGGAGACAAGAGTGCTTAGGGCCTCTGAGAAAAATCTTACCGCTTGGAAGTAAACCCTTTGGCACAAGAACAGAGCTCTTTCCCACATTAACAGTGCTCTAGGGGGGTCTCTTTCATCCCTTTACATTCCACAGTTAAAATCTCACTGGAGAAATCATGGAAATTAAATTGTGGGTACTGTGGGGCAGTACTTTTCATTTTTCAAAAAGTATGAATAAAAGCCTCTCTGAACCTTTTGGCTTTAGGACTAAAAATTTGAAATAAGCGTTGCTTCCAAGTAAACTCAAGTAAGACTGGATATGTCTACTTCTACTTACAAGCCAGTATGAATTTCATGCACTGCCAAACTTGGTACCCTGATGCGATATTATATTTTGGATTTGTCATTATTTTTCTTGACAAAGCAAAAAATAATTCAAAAGTTAGCAAATAAAGAAAAACATTATATTCAAACTACTGATTTGGGAATGTAGATAGTTTCATTTTCTTTGCATGTTCCGATAATGATGCATAGATAAAATTGTATAAAACTCACACTTCATTTGGTTAGCTCTTCTTTAAAACAAATTGGTAATTGGTAGTTTCTCATATCTCTATGATTTATAGGAAGCATTTTTTGAGACAGATATTTTGAAAGTATGTTCAAAATTACTTTTCTCTTAACAAGAATTACAATTTCTTGAAAACAGCAGATACTTCCAGAAACCTTATTCAGGTTGTTTTGGACAAATAGGAGGTCAGAGGTAGAATTCTGAACTGCAGCAAGTCACAGGAATAAAAGAAAAACCTGAAAGACAAGGCCACTTATTCTTTGTGTTCCTACAGTTTGTGTTCCTACACTTACTTTCTACTGAAGAGTCATTGGCCCTTTGCAGGTTGTGGGGATTTTTTGGGCTGTAACTTTTTGTTCATGCACTTTCAGCTAAATCTAAGACAAAGAACTGGCATCTAACTTAATTTATCTGATTAAGGCAGCTAAGAGGATTGAAATATTCATTATAATAATGATTCTTTAAGAAATATTTTCATTAATTTTCAACTAGTTTTTTATTCATTCTCAGAATTGGCTTATTTATTCCTTCATATTCTACCACTTTTGAAATAATTTGCAATAGAGCTGGAGGAACAAATCTTTTAGTGGTTAGCTGAATACAGAGGATAATATAATTTTCAGTAAACAGATACAGAAACAAGCAAATACTTCAGTAATGGAAAAGAAATAATGTGATTATTTAGGAAACATTTCAGCTGACCCACTTGCCACAAATATTTAGTGTCATTTGGAAACTCCTCTTTTGAACCTTTTTTTTTGTTGGTTGTTTTTTGGTTCGGTTTTGTTGTGTTTTTTGTTTGTTTTGTTGGGTGGTTGAGGTTTTTTTTAATTACAGCAATTACAGAAGTAGAATTTTATTCTGCAAAAAAACCCAAATTAAAAATTTGGTAAATGCAATGCTTCAGTATTTCTTGAATGTAATATTTCATTTAAGCAATTTCAAAATTTTATTTTCTTTAGTTTCCAATTTTTTCCATTCATTCTTTCCTGTCATGTTTGCAGGCACTAATTGTAAATAAGAAAAATCTTTATACTGTCCTGAAATTTTTTAATCTTCTTCATTCACTGCTCAATCTATAATTCAGAGAGCAAATATTTATTATAGCATAATGGTTGATAGAAGTAGAGTTGATCTGAAACCCCTTTTGTTATTAGATTAATAAACCAGAGGATATACCCTCTAAACAGAATTGTGGAAAAGTGCAGTCACTGCTGAAGCATGGACCTGGCTTCCATCTCTTTCCAGGTCTCTTACTCTTTCCAGTGAAAGGTGAGGAATGAACGCTAAGTCCAAACTGAGTTTCGAAAGGAAAGCCATTATCCATCTATTTTGAAAAATGAATCAAGTTCAGCTATCCTACTAGCCTCATAATACTACTTCTGATCTTCTGTGAGGTGTAAAGTGATGCTGCTGTTGGCAAGATGTACGTAAAACTGGATTATTAGAGTTAACAAATAAATTACAATTTACTTTCTTTTTGAGATATTGGCTAAAGAAAAAAAGCCTGTGATGTTGTTTAAGACCACTCCGCTCGCAACAAAGCATCATGCAGTCACTCACTCAGTCCTACCCCTCTCTGATGGGATGGGGAGGAGAAAATACAACAAAAGGCTTCAGGGTTGAGACAAAGGACAGGGAGGGCATAATCACCACTTAAGGTCACAGGCAAAAGACAGACTTGAGGAAAACAAATCAATTTAATTTAACTAAACCCACTACCCATTTACCAGCTGAATCTGAGTAAGACTGATAAATACAAGTGGATCTTAAAAAGCATTCCCCCCCCCCCCTGTCTCCCTCTTCCTGGGATCAGCTCTGCTTCTAGTTCTCTACTTCCTTCCCCGCAGTGGTAGGGAATGAAAGTTGTGGTCAGTCCATCCCATGATGTTTCTGCTGCTCCTTCCTCCTCAGAGGGAAATCTCCTCACAGTCCTCCCCTGCTGCAACATGACATCCTTCCCACGGTAGACAGTCCTCCACAAACTTCTCCAGATAGTCTGGGTCCCTTCCATAGGCTGTAATCCTCCCAGCGATAGACTGCTCCAGTGCAGGCCTTCATCAGAGTCACGGCTTCTTCTGGATCAGTCCCCTGCTCTGGCCTGGAGTCCTCCACAGGCTGCAGACAAGATTCTGCTCCTCCCTTGCTGTTTAAGGGCTGCAAGGGCTCAGCCTGCCATCTCAGCATGGGCTGAAGGGGATGCTATGATGTGCCTTCTCTACTCCTTCCTCACTGACCTTGCCATCCAGATGATTTTCTCTCTCACATCCTACTCCTCTCCCAAACAAAAAAACCTCTCAAAACAAAAGAATCAGCCCAACAGGTTTTTCCCCTCTTAAATGTGTTATCACAGAGGTGCTGATTGGCTCAGTCGTGGCCAGAGGAAGATCCAATTTGGAGCTAGGGAAGTTTCTTGAAGCTTCTTGCAGATGTGAGACTGTTACCCCCTCCCCCCTTACCAAAATCCTGCCAGACAAACCCAACATAGCCTGATTTCATACTTAGTCTGATTTCAGTGCAGGTATATCATTTTGCTTGATTTAGTACTTTTTTGACAGTCTGTGAAATGTAGATGTGGATGCAATAGAGCTTAAACCTAAACTCTCTCTGAATATGAAATTTCCAGTGAAATCTGTGAAAATGTTATGCAAGGAAAGCTTTATATATTGACTGAATATGCCTGATTCTGAAGACTATGCATCCTTTTTTCCTTTATACTCAAATATTCGGCTTCCTGTAACATGCACTACAGATTTATCCTTGCTAATCAATGGCTTTTTTATATCCAGTAAATTTGCCATAATGTCTGTTCTAAAACCATCATCCTTTCGTTCTTTTATCCTGAAGATGTAGCATAATCCTTGTTCAAAGCTAATAATTTTTTGCATGCCACTTTGCTCCCTTCTCTTTTGACAAGGAAACTCCTTCTATTATCCTATTGCTCAGGTTTGCATCACATGTTTTTATTATCATTATTATTAATAAATGTGGCCTCCTGACAGCAGGGGTTAAACAGCTCTGCTGATAACTATGTGGAATTCATAGTGAAGTTTAGAATTATCATTAGAAAGTTGTGAAATGACATTAGTATATTTTCTGTTGAAATATTTTAATAGAAGAAATTAAATAATTTCATAAGGAAAGATAGCAATAGTATTTATGTGTGCTGTAGCTGATCTTAGTATAGGTTTTGATTTGTTTGTACAAACATTGGCTTGTCAAAGGTGAAAGCATAAATAGCTTCTCATATTGCCTGTATAGCAGTGATTTCATTTTTAAATGGCATATTACTGACCTAATGTGGAAAAAGTGAGTAGGAAAAAAATGTGCATTCTTGTTAAGGAGAGTAATGGCCAGATTTCTGTCAGGGTATTCATACATGTAATAATCATTATAACCTATACTATTGCTTCACTTCGTACAAGACAATTAGTCTGTCTAAATAAAATCTGCTTTGCATTCATGTTCTACTGGTTTTATTCTACATTCATAACAAACAAATACAAATCAGTCATTTAAATTCATGTCTAACCCATTCTTTAGATATGTTACGAAGTGTTTTATTTACTTTTTTGTTAACCTGAATTTTCATTTGATCTGCTTAAGCATTGTAAGTTAAGTATTTTAATAACCAGAAAAAAGCATTTCAGCTTTATTTTATAGTATATTGCTTGCTGCTTCTAGATAGTTTCTTTAACACTAGTGACATACTTTCTTCCATGTATTATGCTTCCCTTGTGTACCATCTTTGAATAATCTTGTCTCCAGTTTACTGAAAAATCTTTTAGGGGACTTCAGTGTAGTTTCATATAAATGACATATATAAAGTTTGCACAATTCATGTCAGCTCAATTTCTTTATTTAGGCTGACGAAATAAGTAACCATACAAAGGGAAAATAGTTCAATTTGCCCACACTACATTCCAATTTAATTAAGCTTCACCATCTGAAACAGGGTAGAATTCTGGGGAATATGTTAACAATTGCATATAGAAAAAAACAGAGAAAGGCTTGCCTGGATAGAAGAGGATAATAATCAGGAAATTTTCTATACCTCAGAAATCTAGAGATACTGATTTTGAAACTGTCACAGGTTGCGTGTTCTCTAAACAATTTGTACAGGAATATACATACAACTGAAGATAAGTATCAGCTGAACAAGGATTGCATAGGTTTCTTCCTCTGCATACCTGCATATATTCTGCACTGCCTCTCAGTAGACCATGGTCCTTCATAGAAAACCCTGCCCCAGTCAGGCATAGCATGGGTGGATGAAGGGAGGGATTTAAGAAACTTTCTTACTTCACACCCCCTCCACTAAGCTACCTGGCCTCAAAGTACAGCCAGGTGTCCTGTAACTGTACTTTTCCTCCCAACCTGCCCCTGTGATTGCAGTTCCTTCCTGCATATCTCTGGCTTCAAACATTCCTGTCAAGGTTTCCTTCACCTTTTTCTGGCCTTGCAAAACAACCTGGCATGCCTGTACTGGGGGATGAGAAACAGAGATTGGAGCATCCTGGGGTTGCATTATGCACAGACTTTGAAGGAGCTGGAAATTTAGCACATGGGCCCTTTATAGGTACCTGTGCTGTGTCTGCGAGGAACAGTGACTCCTTCTCATGAAATGGTTAGATGTAAAACAAACACAGCATATGGGTATTTTTTTAACAGATAATTCCTACTTATAAGCGCATACCCATATTTAGAAACATATAGGTGTGTATGCATGTATGCACATTTAATACTCCATCTTTCCTGTTGGCTACTTTGGTTCTCTCTGCCTTTTTCTTGGCAATCTCTGCAGCACATTCTGCTTCCAGTCTCACTTTAACTACTTTTCATTTGCTGGGAACATTTTATCCTCCTTAAATCATTTATTCTTTAGGTTCCTTTTCTCAAACCATCCTTCCTACTTTCAAATTTAAAGCCCACATCAGCTTTCTCTGATACTTGTCTCCTGTTAAGTTACATGTGAATTTTGTTGTAGAGTTGCTGATTTAACATATGTAAAGCACTTTTGTGCTCTGTTCCATCTGCTTGAATCCTAAAGGGATATGGCATGTCTTTTTCCAAAGCTAGTGCACACAGGAAACCTAATATTAACCTCCAACCACCCTGTATTCTACAACTTAAAAGACATAGTTATATAACTGTAAGGCACTGTGCATAGTGGGTATGACAAAACAATCCACATGGCTATTAGTTTTAGAGATGCTATACCTGAGATGTGTGATGTTACTGGGATCACTGAAACCAAGTTACTCCTGATACACCTTATAAACAGACTTGTTGCTTTTACAGTGATTGATTCTTCGTACTTCTCTTGACATCTTTGAATACTTGTGTCTGCACTCTGTCAATGATTCTGTGTTGCACAAAGGGGAAGTGCATAACCTATAAATACCTTACACTACACTGAAACTCTGCTTTGGGATTTGATGTGAGTTATGAAATATGCATAGACCTTGCTGTGCATTGCAATATATAAAGCATTTGTAATCCTTTTGCAGATTCACTGCTTAGCTGAATACTCAGGAAAAAATTAAGTACCTAAGCTCACTATATTGTGTATGAGGAGAGTAAGCACTTCATAATAGGTTTCTCAGTGATCTGTTGAATGGGAAACTGATAAAGCTGAATTAAATGCAAGAAGAAGGGTTAGGGTTCAGTTGCTTTCCTGGATGCAGAATGCAAGAATTGAAGTAATCTCTCACTACGGCTGCTTTTTTCCACTCAGGATTTTGGTTGTGAATGCTATCCTTGTGCAGGGTATAAACCCCAGGTTTTCCTGGGTTGGTTTGGTTTTTTTGTTGTTGTTTGGGTTTTTTGTTGTGGTTGTTGTTGTTTGTTTGGGGTTTTTTTGACCACATCACAGGGAAGAATTCTGGTCTAGATGGAAGATATGAACTTCAGTTACAAGTTTTATTCAGCTGATGACTATTTATCATAGTCTAGTGGTCTAGTTAAGTACTAGTAAGAAAGAATCATTATTTCTTTTACTAGTGGAGCTCTTTTGCAAGAGAGATTAAGAAAGCCTTACCTCAAAATAATCCAGTGGTTCAAACACTTCAGGAGGTTGTCAGCCACATAACTCACATCCCTGCATCATGCTCATTACTTACTTCCTCCCTCATGACACACTTCCTCCTATATTATCTTCTGCTCCACAACTACACTCTTCTATATCTGCTCTAAACACTTTAAAAGTACAGATCTCTGCTCCTCCAGTTCCTTGAGACTCTGAAGGCTGACTTCAAAGCTTTTTAAGATTTCCATAAGTTTAAGATCCCTGTTAACTAGCTGTGACCACTGCTTTGGTCTTGCCAAAAAAATCTCACCAGCTAAGTAAAGGCAAAGAATTAAGCAACAAAAAATTTAGATGAAAATACAATAATCAGACTAATACAATAGCTCTGATAGCTGAAGTTTGTGTGATTTCTCTTGAAAATGTTTGTAAGGACCTATCACTTCCCAGTCGGGGGAAAATAAGTGGAGCAAATTGTGTGTCTTTCTTTTGCATATTCCTGTCAGTTGACCTTGCTGACACCAGTGGAATGGGGTAAATTGGTTTCAAAATTCATTATCTCCTTCATCTTTGGCCTACAAAGAAATTTCTCCAGTAAAGGAACAATCCCTTATGTTTTCAAATGTTAGCAATTCTGTCATTTCTATTTACAATTTGTCAAAGCTTATCCAAATCTACATTTTACATTATGGTAAATTTTTAAGATGTGAAACAAAGCACTGGAGGGAAAAGTATGCTTCATTTTTAAATCCTCAAAGGCTTTTCAGTTGTTTTTTGTGTTTTCATAATAAGATAAAGCTCTTCTTTAAAAAGTGCCAAGGAAGTTAGGCAATTCAAACAAATGCATTTTAGTCTGCATAGTGTGTGATTTCTCAGCGGTAGCTTCCCTTTGGAATGCTCATAGTTTTAATTTAATATTTGTGTCTGAACAATGAAAATATTATTTCCCTTCTCTCTTTGCCTTGCCTTGTCTCCTGTCCTTTCTCTTCTCACTGAATCTAATGACAAGTGCTTTCTTGATCAGAACTTTTTTCTTACATGTAAATATAATGTGGAAATGCACAAAACATTTACAGTGCTGGAAAAAAATTGACTTGTTACTCCAAATATACCTGTTTTACGTTTCCATGAATGGTTGCACTATCATTTTCAGAAAAAATACAGAATTATTTTAGTCCTGATGAAGAGGACTGATACAGTGTCAGAGATGTCACACCAATTGAAAGGATGTTGCGGAGGTCATCTTTGTCTGAGCTTCAATGGCAGGAAAAATATTGTAAGATTGCAGCATCCTTAGTCCCAGTGTCCAGAAACAAGACTATAGCAGATGCTTATATTCTGGACCCTGAGCTGTATGCAAACCTCAGTGGTTTGCTTGCTGTTGGGATGGGGAGAAAAATCCTTTTTTTTTGAAGGAAAACTATGTGTATGAAAAAGTATATTTATGAGAGTCAGCTTATAAAAGTGTATGAAAAACACTTCTTTTTTTTTTTTTTAGCTACTGCCTAGTTTTTCCTTCTATTCCTCCTGCCAGCTTTCCCGTTAAATATATATTTGAAGATAATGAACAGTTTGTCCATGAGTGACACCGTATTTGGAATAAGTTGAGTTAGAAGGTAGAATTTTAGGAATGATATTATATGCAAAAGCTGTGTCAAGCCTGCAAGTTTCTTCCCTGGAATAGGATAAAAATTGGCAGCATTCATGTCACTCTAGAGGATCATTGTCTGGCAGAATATCACCCAGCCCAAGGGTGTTGCATAACACTCTTTAGAGAAAATTTATTTTTCCAAAACTCTTTCGCTGACTGGTGATGATTTCTTTTCTATAGATATGCAAGTCTTTTACATAGTCATGAAGCAGAGGAAGGATCTTTTTATCCATTTGATTTCAGAGTTCAACTGCCTTCTGTTTCAGCTCCATCATTCCTGAAAGAAGTTCTTCTCATCTTGTTGATCCATGAACTAAATTTCTCATTTCAGAAAGGGAACAACTCAAAAGGCCACTCATAAGAAGGAAGTCTAACAAGTGCAGAAGTCAGGGATTTTTTCTTTTCTAACAACTCTAAATCTAGATGATTTTTAATGAGAAATCCAGTAAATATGTGGAGAATAGTGCAGTGAAAACAAGATCACTTTTAATATTGGAGGAACTGAATGAGGGAAAGCCTGTTATTGGGCAAGGAACTTCTCATATGCTGAGGAATTAAAAATATTTTTTCTATCGTTAGCGATAGCTCAAGCTATTTTGCCAAGTTGTAAAAATATTAAAGTGACTCTTATGTGGAACGTCTGAGAGGCTTGGGTCTGTTTAGCCTGGAGAAGAGAAGACTGAGAGGGGATCTGGTCAATGTTTATAAATATCTAAATGGTGGATGTCAACAGGATGGGGCCAGTCCCTTTTCAGTGGTGCTCAGTGATAGGATGAGGGACAATGGACACAAACTAGAGCACAGGAAGTTCCACCAAAACTTAAGGCAAAACTTCTTTCCTTCGAGGGTGACGGAGCACTGGAACAGGCTGCCCAGAGAGGTAGTGGGGTCTCCTTTAGAAACTTTCAAAGTTCCCTGAATGCATTCCTATGACCTTGGTGAACCTGCTTTGGCAGGGGGTTTGGACTAGATGATCTCCAGACATCCTTCTAAACTCATACCATTCTGTGATTCTGTGATTCTCTGATTCTGTAACTCAGATAAAAATGAATTTTAAAGTGAATCAGATGCCATGGTAGAGATGATTCAGAAAATAGTACTTCCTCAGACAAGCCTTCCAGTAAGAAAAATGTTATTAAATATTTTACTACACATGGCCAAGTGGATTGAGAGCAGCTTTCAGTTGTTCCAAGCCATGTGTCATGTTCTAAAAAAAAAATACAAAGACTATCAAAGTACAGTTACATGCACATAATAATAGATCTTTTGAATATAAATATTAATAAGATATAAGGATATGAAATTAAATTTAATTTAATTTTATATATTCCTATGTTACAAAATGACCTTTTAATCAGATTTGGAAATAAGTTTGCAAAAAATAAAAAGCTCTTGGTATTAGACCAGCAGCAATAATGGATAGATGCTTCAATAGCATCTCTTTTACACAGTTTCCTGGCCACATGGCCTTTATATATGCATCCCTGTGACAGCTATGGCTTTGAACAAGTAAAAGACTCCTGTGGCCTGGATTGTAAAAGCAACGTGTTAACGTCTAAATGCCTTTTGAGCTAGATTCATAAAAGATAATGCACTTTTTCTTCACGATAATAGGAACTTTTGTGAGGGTTACAAACAACTATGTCATTTACATTATATTTCAAATATCCAGTCTTTCTTACAGGTCTTTGAATAGAGAAAATAGAAAATGAAATGGTAATTTTTTTTTACTTGTTGGTCAAATAGAACCTAAGTGCTCCAGTGTGAAAAGTTAAACTCATGTTGTCTTCTCTATTTTTCTATTTTTCAGAAATAAAATACAGCCCTCTGTATTTTCTAAATATGTAGGATGTTTTGGTCCCTGTTCTGATATAAAATGTCTGATTGAAGAGAATACATGAAGAGACCCTCTTTTTTACGCTTTGTTATACACCAGCCTCCGTTTTAAGGGAATACTATGTTCTTCTGATAATAATTTTTCAAACAACTGAGCATGTTTAAGACGTTTAAAGTGAAATTACTTAAATCTGTGTTGCTATCTTTGGAAATGTTGCATTTTGTTACTGGAAGATTGAAAAATTGAACTATGAATCAATAAAATGAAAAACAATGCATGTAAATCTTATCACATACTGCAAATTCTAGTCTGACAAACACCAGGATAGCAGTTGTGAGATCATGTTTATTCAGAGAATGGAATGCTATTGTATATGGCCTAATTTTTCTAGAAAACTTACACATGTGCCTATCAGTAAGTTATCCTTCGGGGTTTATCAAATCCCATCTGTGTACGCAGCAGACATTTATACTACTGAAAGGCAGGGTTATATTTTTATGTTGTTTCATCTTTTCAGGCATCAGGACTTGCAGGGAGGAAAGACATAACTGAGGTAACTGTTTCCACACCAAAGTTCTTCTGCTTGGCCTCCATTTCTGAACTTTTCTGAATTTACTTCAATTACAGTGCTCATTGCATGATGAAGAATTATTTATATTTTGGAAAACCTTTTATATGATTACAAGTGGTACAGCACCAGCAGGAGAGATCTGAGCTATGTGTACGTAAGCAAATGAAGTGCTTCAGTCAGAACAGATTTATACACTGTAATAGTTGGTGCTGAGAGCCTGATGTCCATACCGGTACCATTTCTGAAAGTATACTTCAGGCTGGCTTTAATGCAGTCTTACAGGCTGAATGACTGGTAACAGTCAGAGTGCATTAGGCATCCTGGATTGCATTTTCCTGTTTAGTTTCATCCGTAAGGAATCCAGCTGATACACTCCGAGAGCACTACACAATGCGAACTGAAACAGCATTTAAGTAGATTCATCTTAAAGATTCACTTCCAAAGTGCGATTCTGATTTGAACCAGAAAAACATAATAATGTCCTGATTTCGGTACATTATGACATTCCTAAGGCACAGGACACCAGTTTAAAATCAATGCTCTGAATCACAATATAAAGAATATTTAAAACCTGGTTGCCTAGACCTTTTAGGTGAATTACTGTTCATTCTGAGGTAGAGCTGTCCGTGACAGCTTGTCAAAAAGATAAATAACTAAACAGATATGTTGCAATTAACAATTTTATCATGCTTATTTCTGACTTGCATGGGGAAAGTTATTGATGTCTAGGAAAAATATGTTCCTAGGAAGCTCAGGTTTTTGGTTTTCTGGAGGTCTGTTGTATTTTTTTTAGAGAACTTTCCAAAAACTACAGACACATTGAACTTTCAATTCTTAAATTTTAGACCAAATAAAAGTAGAAAACTGGTAGCTTTATTAGAATTCTCTTGTGGGCAGTACCATTTTCTGTTCATCAATCTGCTATGCCCATTTTCTTAGTCTTCACTGGGAAATTAAATAATCCTGACTGACAACTGACACATTAATTGCCTTTGAGGGAGCACACCTTTAAAAAGCAGTAATTTAAAGTCTTCTGCTTTGGTGGAAGAAGCAATTTGCAGCATCATCAGTCAGGGTTTTGACATGTAACTTTGCACTTGCCATTTTGTTAATAAAGAATCACACTTGAATCCTGAGAGAGTGTTTCCCTAAAGAGAAACTTAGATGTCTTTGTGAAATTAAGATGACTTTGATAGGGACATGTAATGAATGTTTAAATGAGTTATTAACCTTTCATGACTTCAGTAAGTATTACTGCAAGACAATTCATCATTATATTGTCATAAACTGCAAAACGGTGAATATCAGAGTAAGATTCATTTATGTAAAAGTTTATTTCTTGCTAGTGTTGTGCATAACAAAACCAGATTCTTGTGTATCTAATGTTTAATAAGCCACATTAAAAGAGAATATGTTGATAATAATTTTGAGTATAAGTAAACAAATGGGAAATTAAAAAAATATTTATCCAGCAGTTAATATTTTCAAATATTTCATTAAATTCAAATTTTCCCATGCATGTTATTACATCAGGAGTAGTTATATCATGATCTTTTCCATTAAAGATAGTCTGTGTATATCAGTTTATCAGAAAACAACTTTCCTTTTTCCCATCCTATACAAAATATCAATGAAATGGAAAATTTCAGAAATTCTAAAATTCAAAATGGTCATTAAAATTGATTCTCACATTCTGAGGGGAAGTACATTTGCAATACTTTAAGCTTCTATTTTTTAAGATGATTTGGGTACATTCAAAAGTCACTTTTTAGTGCAGCTTTTAAGTCTATTTAGAATAGGATTAATAGGAGGCAAACGATTACTCTTCAATAATTTGTAAAGTATGTAATATCTTTAGATCCTTTGTTTACATATCTGCAGTTTTATTAAATCAGATATGTTCTTTATAAAGGAGTAATTATATCTCACAACAATAAGAATGCCTGTTTCTGGGGCAAGATATACACATTTTTTTCATTCTCTTTATATATGTGGAAAAGTGTCTTGAGTCAACAGTTTCTTTTAATGACTAAAAAAGAATTAATACTAAGAAATCTCTATATTGAAATAACAAGGTATTAAAAATTCCTTATTTCTTTACTTTCAAAAGAATAACTTAAAAGAAGGTGAGAAATTGCTAATACTTTCAATTTACTAAAGACTGTTTCGTTTAGAAACACACAGTAAGTACATAGGGAAAGAAATAATGGAAAAAATAACTCATGCAAAACAAAATGTTGGGAATGAAGACTTTAAGCAATAATATGAAGGAATACCTAGGACTGGAAAATTCACTGTTTAGGGAGGTGAAACTAGTTCTCCAAGAGTGGTAAATTATTATACACAGTATGAAACTGGAATCGAACAAAGGTATGAGATAATTATCCACAACAGGAGCTATATGTCCATTTGAAACAATTCTGTGACAATTACAAAACAATGCTGCCCTTTCCTGTAATGTATTTGCTCTCGTTATTTGTCTTTTTTGTCATCCTGTCAGCAATTTCAAATTTGAAAGTTAAATCATAGCAAGTTGTCACAGTGGTAGTTCATACAGTGTTAGAACTACATTTATGCGATAGTTTTAGTAAATGGCTCATTGGAAAAATATTTTCTGCTCAGTTGAAAGTTTTGCTGCGGGGACTAAAGCATATGAATCTGAAATACAAATTCAAGCTATTCATGTGTAAAAATTGACCTTTCCCTGATATATTCTTAACGAAAATGTTCACTAAGTTGACTACAAACTGGAAGTTCCAGTTTATAGAAATTATTTACTTAAAAAATGATCATGTAAATTTCTGATGTGTAATGATTTCATATTTGTAATATCCTGTTTATTCTAAATCAACACATATGAATAAGAAAAAACTATATATCTGCCTGACTTATAATAGTGGGCTTTTTTACAAAGTTATTGTGAATGCATACAAAAGCTACCCTAGAAATATTGAAGAATTTTGCATTCAGAATCTGTTTTGTCTGAGATCATGGCAGAGATATGAAAGCTCCAGGGAATTGTGGCATCTCTACTGTTTACACCTATGGCACCAAGTAAGGAAAAGGTTTTTTCACAGATATGCACATTTGCATATTCAAGGTATTTTTTATATTACAGTCATCTGGGTTCACACAGGACTCAAAGGCTGAAGAAACAGAAGAAACAAAAAAGGCCTAGAAAATATAGGTGAACAATGAACCACTGAGTTTGTTGTGGCGATAGACAGAGAATCACATCCTGCCTATGGCTGTAACCAACAAAAGGGCAAAACTTATTTTTCTGAAACCAGTATCTAGTTATCTCAACATGATTTCTGAAACTGGGAAGCATCTAACATTGGAGTAAGATTTTTTGCCTTGCTAATTAGTCAAGTCACTAGTAAAACAATGTTTTTTCATTCAATCTACAAGTTGTCAGAGCTAAGACACACTGCTGGCTATATCTAAGTGTTTTGGGAAAAGGCTTTGTATATGAGCATGCCTGCTGCATGCAAGAAGTCTAGAAAGGAGGGAAGAGTGTCCATGTGCACAAGAGAGGCAGTTCTGGATCCATAACTTACTTTCAAGCACGTTCTTAATTACACAGGGTACTACTTTTACAAAGGGTTTATTTTTCTCACTGTGTAGGAGAAATGTGCTAGAAGCTTGAAATAAACTTTCTGCAGGGAACAAGAATCTGCTGGTTCCTAGCAACTGAACACTTTCTTTTGCAGCTTAAATATTACATTTTCAAGATGGACTTTTTGATGTACTCCCAGATAGATAAGTAGTAACATTTTTGAGGCCCAAACTCCACTTGTTGCCTGAAAACACCAACCTGCTTAGTTGTTCTGGGCGAAGGAATAGCCAAACAGGAGAGCCTAGCTTCTTTGCTTCCTTGGAGGCCTGGTTCACTAGACAGATGAGAGGATATTCTCTTTATAGATTGCCACCAATTCTCCTCCTGCTGGAGGACTGTTCATTCTACAGATTAAAGCATATGCTGTTGCACAGATGCATCAAACTAATAAATTCTGTTTGTAGAGATTCTGTGAGTTTTCACTCCACTGCTCACAAGACTCAGACAAATTAAAGGTATTGATTCTTGCTAAAGGGAGAAAGTGGGAGTGGCCTTTGAGTGGTTTGATAGCCTCATGTTGAACTAATTCGTGGGTTAAAAACTTTTCTCACCATAATTTACTGCACAATACAGTGGTTAAGAATTTAGAATATCCTATCTCTAGGACACCTGTAGGATATCTCTGCACAGAATGAGCTCTTCTTTCTTAATATTAAACTAAATATAAGAAAGAAAATGATAGTGTAAATAAACTGCAGATTTTAATTTGAGAAGGAGACTACTTTAATTCTTTCCTATTCTATAAGACTTATTTTCATATGCTTTACTTCCTTCTTCCACACTTTCCATCTTCCTGTATTTAGTATTTTCATCTGAAATAAAACACAGAGCAGGAGACGGAATCTTACTTCATTGGTATTGGTGCAACTTCAGCAAAATTGTATAAGAAAAATTTGGTCCAATGACTCTGAGAAATTTTCATTAAATGGGAGTTTGCCCTGTAGCACATTTGCAAGCTGTTCAGATTTCTGCTAAGTTAAGTTAATCAATCTCCATAACAAGAACCTAGTTTTGTGGAACTCCTGGGGCCCTCTGGTTCCCTGTTGGTTTCTATAGGGCAAATCTCAGATTTGGTCAAATTTTTCAAAGTATCTTGTTTGCTAGAAATATATCCACAACAGTGTATTCTAAAGACCTGACAACTTTATTTGTGCTAAGAAAATAATCACTTCCTGTTGCTTGAAGTAAAATGTTTTCTTAATTCTTTCTCTATTCTACTGCACTGTTTCCAAGGGACTCATGTCATTTCAGCTCTGCCCCTGTTCACCTAGAGTTCTATAACTGCCTCATTTTGTTGAAAAAATGACATTTCAAAGGAAATGTTGATAAAAATTGTTCTGAAGTTAAGTGGAATCTAGAAACTTTATATATAGGCTTGATTTCTGCACAGAAGAAATTCTGAAAACCACAGAAATGCAGAGCTAAAAAATTGGGGAAAAAAAATCCTGAGCTGGCTTGTCCACATTTAAGTGAAATGTACTTCTCACAAATATTTGCCATTATGTTTTGCAAGACTGAAGAGAAAAGTTAAAAAATACTTTCATGAGGTCTTGAACAGTTTGTGTCCCCAATGTATGGAAAGCTTAATTTCCAATCTACAATGTAGTGGCTTAAGAGAAATTCTAGCCATACTGCTGGACAGAATGAAAGGAATGTTTTATTAGGAATTCATCTGTTCAGAATAAGGAAACTTCAGGTATAAAGTGTTAACACCTTTCCAAGTTGGAAGCATAAAGAGGGAAGAATGGACTGGAGCAAAGTACTATGCTCTGTTTGATATGCTATGAAAACATGGCAACAGAACTGAAGTAGTTCTAAAAACAGATATTGCCCCTTGAATTTTCTAATCACTGATGAGAATATATCACGTCTGAGGAAGATGAAGGTATAATTAAGGTTATGTGCCTCCACCGGCATGGCTTTGTTGCTCTCTGTACTCACACCTGCTCTCAGTTTAAAAAAAACACTTCTGTCTTACTTCAGTATGAGGTCCCTGATAGCCTGATTCTTTTCTCAGGTCTTATCCAATCCAATTAATGCATAAACCACTCCTTTTTTTTTTATTTATTTATTTATTCCTTTTTCTTTTTCCTTTCTTTTGAAAGTTTCCAGAGAAGGAGACTCCACAACCTCTCTAGGCAGTCTGTTCCAGTGCTCTGCCCCTCTCAAAGTAAAGAAGTTGTTCCCCGTGTTTACATGGAACTTCCTATGTTCAAATTTGTGCCCGTTACCTCTTGTCCTGTCTCTGGGCACCAATGAAAAGAGTCTGGCCCCATCCTCCTGACACCCACTCTTTAAATATTTATAAATATTGATAAGATCCCCTTTCAGTCTTCTCCTCTTTAGGCTAAAAAGCCCCAGGTGTCTCAGACTCTTCGTGTTCTAGTCTTCTAGTCCCCTAATCATCTTTGTAGCCCTTTGCTGTACTCTCTCCAGCAGTTCCATGTCCTTCTTTAACTAAGGAGCCCAGAATTGGACACAATACTGCAGATGAGGACTCACCAGGGTGGAGTAGAGGGGGAGGAAAACCACCCTTAACCTGTTTGAAGCAGTCTTCGTGATGCACCCCAGGATGCCATTGACCTTGAACACAAGGGCACATTCCTGGCTCGTGGTCATCCTGTTGTCTACCAGAGCTCCTAGTTTTTTTTCCACTGAGCTGCATTCCACCAGGTCAGCCCCTAACCTGTACATATACATGGGGTTTTTCCTCCCTAGGTGCAGTACCCTACACTTGCCCTTGTGGAATTTCATAAGGTTACTCTCTGCCCACATCTTTGGCCTGTCCAGATCTCACTGAATGGCAGCACAGCCTTCTGGTGTGTCAGCTTCTCCTCCCAGTTTTGCGTCAGTAAACTTGCTGAGGGTACCCTCTATCTCTTCATTCAGGTCATTGATTAAGATGTTGAACAGGACTGGACCCAATACTGACCTCTGGAACATCCCTTGTTATAGACCTCCAACCAGACTGTGCCACTGACCACAACTCTCTGACCTCTATCTTTCAGCCAGTTTTCAATCCCAGATTGACCACTGGGATCACATCCTGCCTTCCCTGAGACAGGCCCAACAATCAGACAAGATACATAACACCAAGGATTCCCTTTCCTGTCTCCATCTGACTGAACATAGTGACCAGAAGGAGAGGGGGCAATGGCAACAAGTTCTTGCCCAGTACAGCAGGCGTGTCTCCCCAACAACAAACCCACATCCCCAGGTGCCCTTGTATAACAGTTATGAAGCCTTGCAAGTGGAAGCTAATAATAATCATGAGGACAATGATTCATCTATCTTAGAAGTGTCGCTGAGATTAAGTTGACCTATGCCTTGCATCAAAACTACTTTTACAAATTAAAATAGATATGTCATTGTCATAGGTGCCTCCCTTCTGAAGGGAACAGAAGGCCCAATATGGAGAACAGACCCACTTCTTAGGAAGTCTGCTGCCTCCCTGGGGCCCAGGTTAAAGACGTGGTGAGAAAACCTACCTCCTACAGTTGCAAGGAACAATGAGGGAAGAAACAGGAAGAGTCAGTAGATCAATAGCTGGCTCCAAGCCTGGTGGCACCAGTAGTACTTTGGGTTTTTTGATCATGGACACACAACACCAGGCCTGCTGGCAACAGACGAGGTACGCATATATCAAAGGGGGAAAAGGGTTTTTTGCACAAGAGTTGACAGGGATCATCAAAAGAATTTTAAACTAGATTTGAAGGGAGAAATAAATAAAACCAGGCTCACTGGGGATAAGCCTGGGGGCAGCACATCAATGTTTGTGAGACAGTGTGCTATCAAGGTCCTTAGGTCTGCCATCCCAGTAGAGGTAGTAGAAAGAGGGTCATGATAGCAAAAACACAAGAGATATTGATGGACTAGAAATCATGGTAGTACCTGAGAATGATCAGGTAGCAGTTACGCCTTCAGTCCCCAGAAAGATGATGGGATCAATAGCCTAACTGAAGTGCATCTACACCAATACACACAGCATGGGCAATAATTAGGAGGAGCTGGAAGCCATTGTACAGCAGGAAAACTATGATATAGTTGCCACCACAGAAACATAGTGGGATGAGGCGCACAACTGGAGTGCTGTGCTGGATGGCTCTGAACTATTCAGAAGGGGTAGGCCAGGAAGGAAAGATGGTAGGGTAGCCCTGTATGTTAGAAGGTGCTTTGATTATCTTGAGCATAATGATGGTGATGGTAGGGTTGAGTGTCTATAGGTAAGAATCAAGGGGAAGGTCAGCAAGGCAGATATTATGCTGGGAGTCTGTTATAAACCACCTAACCAGGATGAAGAGGCGGACAAAATATCCTATAAGCAGCTGGGAGAAGTCTCACAATCACTACTACTTGTTCTTATGGGGGACTTCAACTTACCAGATGTCTGCTGGAAACACAATACAGCAAAGAGGAAACAGTTTAGAAGGTTCCTGGACTGTGTGGAAGATAATTTCCTGACACAGCTGGTGAGGTACCCAACAAGGGAAGGCTCCCTGCTGGACCTATTGTTCACTAACAGAGAAGGACGTGTGGGTGATGTGAAGGTTGGAGGCCATGTTGGGCATAGCGATCATGAAACTATAGACTTTTCAGTTCTTGGGGAAGTAAGAGGGGGGAGGGTCAGTAGAACAGCCATCTTGGACTTCCAAAGGGAAGACTTTGGCCTGTTTTGGAGACTGGAGGTTTAGACTGGACGTTAGGGAAAATTTCTTAATAGAAAGGGTAGTTAAGCACTGCAACGGGCTGCCCAGGGAAGCGGTAGAGTCACAATTCCTGGGGGTATTTGAAAGACATGTAGATGTGATGCTGAGGGACACAGTTTAGTGGTGACCTGGCAGTGCTAGGTTAAAAGCTGAACTTGATGATCTTGAAGGTGTCTTCCAACCAAAACAATTCTATGATTCTAAAATCAGTGAGTAAGAAGAGTACAGAATAAATATACAACTGTTCTTTAGTTCTCATTTGCGAATTCTTTCAGTTGTGCCTCACCTTTCTGTAACGATACACTTTTAGTCTCAGTGAAACAAGTGAGATTTTTTACAGCCTAATTTATGCATATGCCATGTTAAAGTTTTAGATAGCGTTTTGTTCATTTCATCTTTCATGATTTTAATACGTAACAATAATAATGCAAACAAATTGAAACTTTTTCTTCTAAGGTTATGCAAGCACGTCCATCTTTAAACTAAAAGAATGATGTCCTTACAGACTAGTGATATTTCCAGAGAGGATGCATTAACATTAAAAATAAATGCTATGCATTCAGATAAAAGCAGAGATAAATCTAGGCAGCAAATTACAGGTTTAGATTCATATTATTCAGTAATGTGTAAGGAAATGGTTACAAAAAAGCTTTTACCATATATATATGTATGAGTACACAATGTACTTAATACTTTTAGCAAAAAATATTCCAACAGTCTTTAGCAAACCTTGATGCAGCTGATTTCAAGGAATGTGGTTCTTTCACTAATGAGAAGGGTGGCTAACTGTTCACCAGTTAATTTACTGAATAAAGTCCATGGGAAGAACAGCTTAGTAGTATGCATTCATCTGTTACAGGAAACTCTTCATTAAGATATATTTATATACAAGTTATCATGTCAATGCAGGTTTTTTATAATAGGTCTTTTTGCACAAGTGTGAGATGTGACTTAGAACATATTTGTTATAACAATAGATATATGAGGGGGAAAAAAAATAAATAAAAAATTACTGTTGTATCTCTGGCCAGAACTGTAACTCAGAAAATATGATTTTTTATGCTCTGTCCTGAACTCAGAGTGCAGATCTCAGGGCTGGCCTGGGGTCATATTGGCCAGAACTGGGCTGAACTGGTTTCAGCACCTGCTTTGAGGCCAAGTTCCTGTTGTCTTCTCTGAGGTTGAGTTTTGCCAGTGCCTCCATTGAATGGGTATATCAAACCCAGAGGGTCCCCATGTCTGAGCATAGGACAGTCACACTCGTCCCTCAGCTGGGAGCAGCCAGAAGGCAGCGGCTTAAGGTAGGGAAACATTTACAAATAAATCTGGTTGTGTCAAACTGAGGAGGTAGGGCCCACCCCATTCCACACACAGATTTCCCATGCATTTAATAAATTATCTGTTCCTCCTGAAGACTTTGTGGTGTTCCAAACTCATTAAGACCTTCCACCTGCAGCTCATGAGGCATATGGGAGTGCTGATCATAGATCCCAAAGGGACAGTGGAAGGATGAGAATAAGAGCAAGGAGAAGGGGCAGATCTTAGCCAGTTCTCATACAACAGTTTAAAGAGTATTATTACAGACATCTCAGTATTAGTTATTTATTTAGACGATTGGACTGTTAAATAGTTAATTGGACTAACAATAAATTCATAGCTGAATGTATATTATGTTCCTTTTTGCTTACAACAGGATTTTGAGTGTAATAGAACATAGTGAGAAGGCAATGAACTGCCAAACAACAAAGTTGTTTGGTTCTCTGTTTTCCCACTTTGATGAAAAATATTCTGCAGGCATCACATAAGAATCATACAATGGTTTGAGTTGGAAGACACCTTAAAGATCACCTAGTTCCTACCCTTCTGCCATGGGCAGGAACACCTCCCACTAGACCAGGTTGCTCAAAGCCCCATCCAAGCTGGTCTTGAACACATCCAGGGATGGAGCATTCATGACTTCCCTAGACAACCTGTTCCAGTGTCTCACCACCCTCATAATGAAAAATGTCTTCCTAACTTCCAGTCTAAATCTACCCTGTTCCTGTCTGAACCCCTCGTCCTGTCGCTACAAGCCCTTGTTAAAAAGTCCCTCCTCAGCTTTCTTGTAGGCTTGAAAATCTTGGAAGGGAAAGACTAATTAAAGTCATAGTTAGTTAATAGCCCCTCTGTTTTCCTCAACTGTACAAAAACTGCTATGTGCAGCTTACTTCCAACACTTTGGAAGTAAGCTGCATTCCAGCAATGAGTGAAGTGATCTCCCTCCTTATATTGCACAAGCCATTTTGATAATTTCCGTGGTTTTCATCTTGAGGCTGGTTTATAGATTGTTGTAAGATTTGCAGGCAAAAAAAATAATTTCACATAAAACTACATTATGCTGGTATTTTTAAACATTAAAAATATCTTAAAGTACATTATGGACAAGCTAAACAAACAAGACAAAGACACTGAATATAAAAAATTAACATGTTTTCCCACTCTTATTCGATGGAGTGTTCTTCATATCCCCTGTTGTGATATCATTTTTATATCAGCTGCCAAGAGAGAAAAGACGCTTTGTTTTTGAAAGGATAGGTTGATATCTTAGTTTCACTGGGATACAAAACAACAATTACACAGACATCAGTAGACTAATTAAAAAATAGATTAATATAGTTGAATCAGAATTAAAACATCCCTAAATTCCAAATCTGGGGACATATTCACATAGTTTAATTGCAAGTGATGTTCTCCTACATTTATACATCTGCCTGTATAATGTACTAAGATATTTGAAGACATTGTGTGTTTTTATTTAGCTCGTATAAAATGTGTTTCTTGAATGCACAGGTTTGTTGATGACATAACAGTGGACAATGAAGACTTACGGATAGTGAATTTCAGCGTTGCCAAGTCTTACTGTTTAAGTAATGTGAAACTAGTTCAATTTAATAACATCAATAGTCATTGTTTATAAAACTGTGATATATTAGCGATAATTTTGAGCTGAATGTATTGTAGTACCTAAAGATTTCAAGGAATTGTGGATCACAAGGTCAAGAAATACTCAGTGCACAAAGTTAACAGCAGCGATTGCTGAACAGACCTAAATCTTGTTGTTATCTTCTTATGAAGAGATGGGAACATAATCTTTCTACATGAAGATAGTTACACAAGTTACATATAATCTGAAAGTGATTCCACCTACATTGTTAGAAACTAGAAAAGACACTTCGCCAATTCATAGAAATACAAAAACAACCTGGAAATCACAGTGGAAGCAACGTGTGGAATGGTTCTGACAAATACTATGGGCTAGGAAAACAGTAATGTATTTGGAGATAATCTAATCTTAATAAATAAACAAACAAAAAACCAAATACAGTTGAAAGTGTATGAAAACATAGAGATTTGTGAACTATTGTTGCAATTAATTCTGAGATAAATAGTGGTGTTGACAGGAATATCTCAGTCCTTGATATATGGAAAGATGAGCCCAAACATCGTAAGCATGAGTACAAAAATATAAACAATGTAGAACATTGTATCTGAAGAGATTATATCACATATGTAATTTGATAACTATAGTGATGGCAGTTTGGAGTGCAGGGAAAGTCAAATTTGGAAAGAAGTGTTCACAGATGGCCTATTACAGAGCTCTAGAGTAGTGTAACAGATCAGAAAATGTTGAGATATCTAAGGGATTCTTGTAAATAGTTATAATACTGAAATGAAGAGATTTCAATTTCCTGGATATTGATCAGAATACAAATTTCAAAACAAACTAGGAAAGAGTGCCACATATTGCTGATAATTTGCATAGCATGCTGCAAGACCATAGCTGTTTTGAATTATATCTTAGGAAATAAACCATATACATTGTAGTCTGAATGTGCTGAAAAACAAAAATATTGACCTTTGATCCTACAACAGAGAAGGGCATGAGGTTAGTTAATTTCCATTCTATGCCTTTAGTTCTGTTTCCACCTTTGAATTGTGGGCAGCTGCTCACCACATTTTGTCAATCAAGACAGGGGAAATAAGCAAAGGAATAAAGCATGCAAAATGTGAAAGGAGTATTGAATATTCTGAACAAAGCTGTTTGTTCCTCCCATCCTCACGAAGAAATCTTTCTACATCAGTGTATCCTCAGCTAGTGTAAACGGCTAATCAGAAGTAGTTTGTTGCATCTGTGTGCAGTTACCCTTTACCTAATACATGGATTTTGATCAGTAATTATTAATTTCTTGCAGTTCTCAGAAGCCCCTGCATTCAGAGACCCACAGAATTCTTCTTTCCATCACTTATAGCCTCTATGTAGAAATCTCTGAAGAGCTGGCTCAAGGTTAGCATAGCAGCCTTATGGAGAGGTACATCTTGGATCCACTCACGTGGCAAGTGAGGGACAACCAGTGGATCAGGCCCAGCCAGCATGGGTTCATGAAGAGCAGGTCCTGTTTGACCAACCTGATCTCCTTCTATGTATGACCAGGTGACCCACCTAGTGGTTGAGGGCAAGGCAGTTGTTGTTGTCTACCTGGACTTCAGTAAGGCATTTGACACCATCTCTCACAACATCCTGTTGAACAAGCCGGTGGCTCATGGCATAGACAGTTGTACTCTTTGCTGGGTTACAAACAGGCTGGATGGCCAAGCCCAGAGGGTTGTGGTCAATGGAGTTAAATCCAGCTGGTGGCTGGTTACAAGCAGGGTCCCTCAGGGCTCAGTTCTGGGGCCAGTCTTGTTTAATATCTTTATTAAAGACCTGGATGAAGGGATTGAGCGCTCCCTCAGTAAATTTGCAGATGACATGAAGTTAAGCAGGAGTATTGATCTGCACAAGAGTAGGAAGGCTCTGCAAAGGGATCTGGACAGGCTGGAGCAATGGGCTGAGGCCAATTGTATGAGGTTTAACAAGGTCAAGTGCTGGGCCCTGCACTTCGGTCACAACAACCCCCTGCAACACTACAGGCTTGGGGAAATGTGGCTGGAAAGCTGCTTGGTGTAAAAGGACCTGAGGGTGCTGGTGAACAGCCAGCTGAACCTGAGCCAGCAGTGTGCCCAGGTGGCCAAGGCCAACAACATCCTGGCCTGTATCAGAAATGTTGTGACCAGCAGGAGCAGGGAGCTGATTGTGCCCCTTTACTCGGCATTCGTGAGACCACACCTTGAGTACTGTGTCCAGTTTTGGTCCCTGCAGTATAAGAAGGACATGGAGGTGCTGGAGCGGGTGCAGAGAAGGGCAGAAAGACTGGTGAGGGGTCTGGAGAATATGCCATATAAGGAGCGGCTGAAGGAACTGGTATTGTTTAGTTTGGAGAAGAGGAGTCTGAGAGGAGACCTCATTGCTCTCTACAACTACCTAAAAGGAGATTGTAGAGAGGCTGATGCTGGTCTCTTCTCCCAGGTTACTAGTGACAGGACAAGAGGTAATGGCCTCAAGTTATGCCAGGGGAGGTTTAGATTGGATATCAGGAAGAAGTTCTTTCACTGGAAGAGTGGTTAGCCATTGGAACAGGCTGCCCAGGGAGGTGGTGGGGTCACCATCCCTGGAGGTGTTAAAAAAATGGGTAGATGTGGCGCTTTGAGACATGGTCTAGGGGTGAGGGAGATGTTGGATGAAGGTTGGACTAGATGATCCTAGAGGTCTTTTCCGACCTGAATGATTCTATGATTCTTTGCATTTGGCTTTGTTTCATGCGTTTACAGCAGGAGGGGGTTTTGTGTGCAGTGGCAGGTCTGTTTCTTTTAACTGTATGAAAATGTGGCACCTCTTCTCTCCCACCCCCAAATCAGCCTTACAGCTGATGGATGCAGCTGCCCTGTGATGTGGGGCAGGTACCACAGCACATAAATCAAACTGCATGAGAGGTAGTGAGAAACCTCCAGCCAGGCACGAGCACAGACTTGCCTCTTCTTCTGTGCATAATAAATAACCAGTCCTGAAGTTTTTACAGCAAATGCCTAATTAATGGGAGCAGAAACCCAAGGCACGCAAAAAATCTGAAGCTGTGTACTCTTCCCTTCCTCCGCTAATGAGGGTGAGGCTGCGCTGCCTCCCAGGCCTGGCCGCTGGTGCCTGAGCTGGTGTCCAGCCCTAAGCAGCAGCCTGCAGTGGTGCGTGAGCTGTGCACCGAAATGAAAAGGACCCTGGGTTGGCGTTGGGGGCCGGGGTGGGGGTCAGTGATAGGAGCTGCTGCTTCATCAGGCAGGGTGGTCCCAGCAGCTGCTGCTTCTGGCTCTCTGCCTTTCCCTGGTGGCTGTTGGACAGCAAACCTCTTACCTGAAATGTTCTTTTTGTGAGCTAAGGAATTTAGTACCAGGCCTGGCGTTATAATGCTCCTGTTTTGTACCCTGGCTTCTCCCTTCTGTTCTCTCCAGCCACAGCCAAAAACCAAAAGGTGATCCCTCCACCTTTACCTCTTCCCCAGAAGTGGAGATAGCAGGTCCCCATCAATGAATGCAAAGCCAGGGCAGAAGGTCAAGAAGAGGGAATGCCCTTTAGCTGCCTCTGACAGGCCCCACACACTGCCGGCTGAGCTCGCCCTGGGTCCTTCACCCTTCTGCCTTTAATTAGGTGTTACCAGTGCCAAGGTGTGGCTCAAAATTCGGATTGTGCATGTTTCTGCATGACTTCCAGTCCACCGCACTCAAGAGCTTTACTGTACAGGAAAGCAGGGAGCTACTACAACCATTTCTATACTGCAGTGCTCCTATACCACCACAAAGTTGCAAATACACATTCGTTTTTCTGGTTTGAGGTCATTCTTGGTATTTCCTACCTGCCTCTTCTAAACAAGCAGTATTTTCCCAATCAAAATTAATTCGATTTTGTGCAGTGCCTGGAGGAGGTGGAGTTAACTTTCTTCAGGGCAGCCTGGATGGGGCCGTGTTTTGGTCTGGCAGCTAAAGCAGGGCTGATAAGGGGGCGGTGTTTGGGCTGTGGCCGAGCAGGCCTGCACAGCGCCAAGGCTGGCTCTGGCTCCTCCTCTCCCTCTGCCCCAGCCCAGGGGGTAGGCGAGAAGTTGGGAGGGGGCACAGGTAACCTGAGCTGGCCAGGGGGCTATTCCAAGCCATACAGCATCAAACTCAGCAATAAAAATGGCGGGGGGGATGTTTTGTTTCTTCATTCCCATGCTTTGCTCTCCTTTTTTCTTCTACAGACTTTGCCTATAAGGCAGCAGGTCGTCACCATCAGAGTGCGCCTGAAGTCTTAACGTGGGCGCTAGGTTTTTCATTAGCTGCATCAAAAAGGATGAATTTGGTAAAATGATCCGCATTACGGAGCTCACTGCGGGGACAGGGAGCGTGACACAATCAAATTCAAACAGCGGCATTTAAGGTGACTCAAAAAGAGCACAGAGTAGTTGAGGGTGGAACAGATCTCTGGAGAGACACTAATCCAA
Organism: Coracias cyanogaster; assembly: GCA_033124195.1. Lineage (NCBI taxonomy): Eukaryota > Metazoa > Chordata > Aves > Coraciiformes > Coraciidae > Coracias > Coracias cyanogaster. The sequence continues at coordinate 36,645 of JAVSBS010006346.1, read as the reverse complement.
CGCCCCCCCAGAAAAACATCACTATATTTATAAATGTTTGAAAATGGGAAGTATGAAGATAACAAGAGCATAGGGGGTTAAGAAAAAACCTAAAGCACTGAAAGGGATTACATTTCAGATAAAGTATTTGTTCCCTGTCAGTTTAGTGCATCCGGGGTGGGGATATGCCAGGAGCGTGGCACTGACAGGCTGGTTTTGTAACACGCAGAAGGGAACCAGGCGTTAGCGTAGGGCGGGGGAGGACGAGCAGTGCGGACAGCTTGCATTGGAGATGTCGCTGATTTTTAGCTATTGCTGATGTTACTCTTTTCCTCCATCAGAGGAATTCAGGAGAGAAGGCTGCTCCTTTTGTATAATGGTACCAGGCGTTTAATTTAGGTGTTCTGGGTCACTTTTCCTCTCATCCCTCTTCGCCACCCATGTCAAGGGGCAGCTGAGGCTCTGCAGGCATTTCAGAGCGCTGGCTGCAGGTAGGCAGCGTGCTCTTCCTCCAGGAGTTACACCGGGGGCAGGGGAAAGTTAAAACTTTGTCTTTCTAGGGTCAGGCTGCATGCAAAGCTCCGAGGTCCCAAACATCAGCTACCCGCTCCCTGCCGAAGCTGCGTGGCTGCTCTCTAGTGGGGAGTCGGGCACCAGGACAAGGCATCCTCTGCAGCAGAAGGCAACCTGCAGGGACAGGACGGGCCTGGTAAGTTCCTGAAGAGCAAGTCAGGTAGAAAGCTCTCTGCCCAGCTCCACCTACACACCCCTTGGTCTTCCACTCGTGTTCTGTAGAACAGAGGAAGCTATTCATTAAATAGAGCACAGATGAACAGCATGGAAGAGGCACGTTACAACTGGGCGTTACGTTTTTATATTCGCTTCGGTACTAGAGCAGGAGCGGAAACACTCAGGTCAACTTTAGAGTTGGTATAGACTCATAGAATGTTTTAGGCTGCAAGGGACCTCTAGAGGTCATCTGGTCCAACCTCCCTACACAGGTAGGGACATCTCTACCTAGGTCAGGTTGCTCAGAGCCTCATCAAGCCTGATCTTGGATGACTCCAGGGATGGGGCCTCCACCACCTCTCTGGGGACCCCATTCCAGTGATCAACGACCCTCATGTTAAAGAACTTTTTTCTAACATCCAACCTAAATCAATCTTTTCCTATCTTAAAACCCTTACTCCTTGTCCTATCACTACAAACCCCTGTGAATAGACCTTCCCCTGCCTTTCTGTAGGCCCCCATCAGGTACTGGAAGGTCAGTATAAGGCCCCCCAGAGCCTTCTCTTCTCCAGGCTGAACAGCCCCAACTCCCTCAGCCTGTCTTCATATGAGAGATGCTCCATT
>JAVSBS010006346.1:23430-35213 GCA_033124195.1 Coracias cyanogaster | reverse complement strand
GCTACCTTCAGCTGCTTCTCCGCCCTTGCTCTCCAGATTCTTCTTAGAGCGGCTGCAGTAGTTTGTGGGAGCTCTGCAGCCGCAGTTTTCCCCCCCCTCCTCCCACTCCGGCCAAGAGGCCTGGTGGGGGAAGGGGAGGGAGGCTTAAGAGTAGCGAATGTTCTCTCTCAAAGGTCGCAGTGGAAGAGGGAGTCTTCCTTTTCAGCTTTTATAGCCCGCCGAGTCTGATAACACGGCTTCCATCTTCCGAGTTCCTGTTTCCGAAAGAGTCCCTGATGATTCATGGCAGTCGTAGTTCTTTTTAGCTGACTTTAAAAAGACATTTCAAAAATAATGGGTCCATTTTCCACAAGGGGTTTGTCTGTGGTGTTCCAAATCACCCTGCAGAGGAGCCAATTTCTGAATATTGGAAAACTTGGGAAAAAACGTCGTACCATAGACACCTAAATTACATGTCTCATTTTAGGAAGCTTTATATAACCTAATACATTTCCTGAATGCATTTTTAAAACAGTTAATATTTGAAAGGAGGACAGCAAAGGAAAATATATGGAAAGGAAATCAGTCTAGCAACTTTACATTAAAAAAAGTAAGATGCATAATGATATATTGGCACAGATGACAGAGCAAGCAGGTAGTCTTCTTTGCTCTAGGAGATTTGTGTATGTACATCCACGTCTACATATGGGGAGGGGAACAGAAAATAAACACAGAAGGATTATTTGTAATAGGTAGAAAGTAAATATCTCCACAGCAAGCTGCTACTGCAAAGTACAGGGACTACCAGAATGCAGTTTTTAATTGAGTTTGACAGACTTTTGAGAATGGGAAGCATCAGCACAATAGTTGTCACCATGTTCAGGGACCGTAACCAGAAAGCATAGTCTCTGAATTGCGTTAGCATTTTCTGAGGCTCTCCATTATGACCTTATTTTGAACTGAGCATCTCTCATGATTCTGAGGAATAGTATACACTCCGCTACATAATCATGAAAAAGGCACCTGGAATGCAGGCCAGGCTTGTGCTTGATTATTTCCATACTAGGGAGCCTCTTGTTTTTGTCAGGTATCACAGTGCTGCAAATTCATTAATCTCAGCATAATGAAGAAATGGGAATGCAAACACAAAAGAATAATGTATAAGAAATCCTCGTTAAAAGGTCTACCTCAGTGCAGGGTGCGGCATCTGCTTTTTCCTAGTGTAGCTCTAGTCTGATATTGAATTAATATTAATATCTTAAGTTGGTGGTCTGTTTTATTTTATGAAACTGCAAATGGAGAATGACATAAGAAATTACTGAAATCTCTGGAGAGAAAATATTTTTTTCTGTCATCCTGAACATGACACTTGCAAAAGCTGTGTCCTGGGTATAGTGCAAAGAAGAGGGGAAGATTGTGTGCCATGCCACTTCCAAGTATTCAGCCAGAGATTTATTCTCAAATGAAAGACTAGATAGCCTGTGTCATAAAAATGTGCATTCCATTGGTAGTTAACCATTTAACACTTCATCATCAATGGCCAAATTTGGAGATCTTTATACCTTTTCTCTTGGGCTGCGGAACACTAAGATCTCAAGGCTTAGCTGGAAGTCTTTAGAATTGTTCAGTACAATACACAGGACCCAAGCAGTACAACCAGGTACAAAATCTGAAAGAAAAACCAAAACTTCTCTGTGTTATTTATACATCTCAGAGGGAGTCTTAAAGGGCTTGCTGATGGGACTAAAACTCTGTAGCTATTGTGACTTGTTTCTTTTCTCAGTATGTGAATTTTGTTCCTAGCATCTACCAGGTTAGGGAAATGCCACATAACTACCTATACAGACTATTTAAAACAATTTCTCTCAATACTTCTGAATTTGCATAGCAAGTCATATAGCCAGTCCTTCTGATACTTAGGAAATCCAAATTTATGAGAACAATGCAGTATCCTTTGTGATCCACAACTGTCCCAAAAGCAAATACTAGCTGTGATAAACCATCTACTTATTCCGACATAGCTGCAGTCTCCTGAAACTCTTCTTGTTGTGATTGCTTTTAAAGCAAACATTTCAGAATCAAAATGTAAGTAACACAGTCCATTCACTAAAAAGCAGAGAGGAAAATGTCAAAAATTTGAGAAATATGTATTTAAATGCAATTTTCCTTTATTTTATTTTGAATGCACTAAAATATATAAATAACACAGGGAACTTATTTTTTCTAGTTGAACATATAATATTTACATTTTTAAAATCAGTGCTCTCTGTGTCATCTGTTAGGATTATGCATCTTGAAAAAAGTCCTCTGACTTTAATCTTGTAGCAATGGAGCGACAGACTATCTTCATAAAACCATGTGATTATCCTTGTAGAAGTTCTGTGTTCATTGCCAGGCAGCAAAGAGAACCATTATTATTGTTACCGATGCTGGGAAAATGGTAATTCAAAGTAAAAAGAAAAAGACTTTATTAATATAGGATACCTTGTTTACCAGTGCTGGTTATTAGTGTTCTTTTGCTATTGCCTATAGTTTGTCTTTATTCACTTTCACTACAGAAATTTTATCACCCTTTCATCCCACTCTAATTTTCTTTTTTAATGCTCATCTTCAGAAGATAATAGTCAGCCTGCATTACATTTTAACACCTGAATAAGACAGATTTAACATAGAACAGACAGAAAGATTGGTTGGAAAAGAAAGCATACAAAAAATTATTTCTTCCATTTCCTTGTATCATAAAGTTTAATCCAGCAAATTGCTGAAAATTTTAGCTCTAATCCAGACAAGATTTTAAGCATATGCTTAACTAGAAGATTATACATCCAATTCTTTGAAGTCAAGAACCCTACAGAATTCTAATCTGAAAAACAGTCTTGAATGCTTTGTTGAACAAGGAGCAGAAGCAAGCTTTCAGTTCTGGTTTCTAGAAGAGACAAAAGTACTTTCTACATGTGATGCCTCTGTTTTGCTAGTATATATATGATCCTATTAACATGAGCAGCTTTGTACAAAGAAAAATTATGGGTTTTAATAATGGAATCAGGGATAACATAATTATGTTTCCCACTGCATATTCTGTTATCCTTTGGTTTCTAAATCCTAAGTCTCACAATTTTATTAATGGTGCATCTGAATGTTTTTCAACATACACACACTGGAGAAAAAATTATCCTTTTTTAGACACCCTTCTCTTTCCTTACACTTTCTTCCCCAATTAGCTTTACAGAAACATTCTAATAAATTATACAGATTTCAAACAAAAGACAACTAACTTGTATTTATATATATAGCAACACTAAGATCAAATGTCTTTCAATGTGAATTTTGAAGAAAGACATGTTTAAATCCAAGGTAGCAACTTCATCTTATGGTAGAGCCACAGGCAAAATCCCAATTGTCTTTGTACACATTAGAACACTTAAATCACTTTGTAAGATCAGATGCTTTTGAAGAAATTTGTTCCTTAGGAGCAAATCTCATCTCATGTAATTTTAACCCCTTATTATTTGTCATTCTGTAGTTATTTTCACTATTTTATATATATAAGCCACATCAGGATGTATTGACTCATGCAGATTCCTCTCCTCAGATGATCAGATAAGTAGCTTGGAGTAGGTGTCTGATCTCCAGGAAAGTAAATTATGATGAGCTGGATCTTATGCCAAAGAAAAGATCTGAAAGAACATTGTACATTTCTCTTAATTCTAGCCCCTGTCCTATCTTGTTTATTACAATGATAGAAATCTTGGCCAATGACAAACACTTTTGAAAATCTTGCATAAGTCTAGAAAAATATTCAAATTAAGTGACCAACTCATTCAGTTTTCTATTATTTCCATAATGCCTGCCCCCATGAAAGGTCAATGCTAATCCATTTTCAACCATCCAGTCTAAGTTGTATTACACTAATATGGCACATTATAGAAATCAATTAATATTTGTAGAACTCATAACATTTCTATGGTCTTCAAAAGTAACACAGGTTGCCATTACATTCAATGTACTTCCGCTTCCAAGTCAATGTAATCTTCCATGAACTTCATGTCAAAAATCATAACAGGAAAAAAAAAGTGACACTTTGAACCTCTTCTTATCACTTCGGTCTTCTTCACCCTTGACTTCAAGGAATTATTTTTTGCCTTTGTGAAATTTCAGTTTAGCAGTACATGGTGTTTCTTAATCAACTGTGGAAGATAGAGATTAAAAATTTTCCATACTTTCAGACTACTTTACTACATGCAAAAGCTTATGTTTACAGCAATTTTGACAGGGTGAAAACCAAACAAAACCAAATCAGGAGACACCCACCAGAAGCCAGAAGCTCTTGCAGGAGAGGCTGACTGAGGCCTGGGCAATGGCCGGACAATGGTGACCATACCTATGAAAGAAGCCCTTGGGGTGCACTGTGACCAGAGCAGGCAAGTATGGTGTGGCAGCCAGAGTGTGCTGTGACTGTTACCACAGCGAGGGTGCTGAAAGCTCTGCCAGCTCTGACCATGGAGACGTAGTTTTCACCCAGCAGAAAGCCATGGCTTCTCTAAGGTCCACACCCACCACGACTGGTGTAGCTTCCCAGATGCAGCTCCAGTAGAACCGTGCGGTTGGCCAAGTGCCAGGCTGCAGGGTGTGCCCTGCTCTTACTCTGTTACAGAACGGCAGCAATGAACACACCTGTGGGACCTGTAAAGGACTTCCCCTGCTAAGTGACAGACATTCAGGAGGACATGAGTAGGTTGCAAAACATCAGGGAGTGCAAGAAGAAGACTGACCACTGGGATCACATCCTGCCTTCCCTGAGACAGGCCCAACAATCAGACAAGATACATAACACCAAGGATTCCCTTTCCTGTCTCCATCTGACTGAACATAGTGACCAGAAGGAGAGAGGGCAATGGCAACAAGTTCTTGCCTAGTAGAGCAAGTGTGTCTCCCCAACAGCAAACCCACATTCCCAAGTGCTCTTGTATAACAGGTATGAGGCCTTGCAAGTGGAACCTAATAATAATAATAATGAGGACGATGATTCACCTATCTTAGAAGTGTCACTGAGATTAAGTTGACCTATGCCTTGTATCAAAACTACTTTTACAAAGAAAAAAAAGATACATCATTGTTATAGGTGCCTCCTTTCTGAAGGGAACAGAAGGCCCAATATGCAGACCAGATCCACTTCTTACGAAAGTCTGCTGCCTCCCTGGGGCCCAGGTTAAAGACATGGTGAGAAGACTTCCTACCCTGGTACAGCCCTCCGATTATTATTCATTATTGACTTTTTCAGTTAGGTAGCGATGAACCTGAAGAAAGAAATCCAAGGTCAGTGAAGAGAGACTTCAGGATCATCATTTCTGGTGATTCCGTTTTTCATTAGAGAAGAATGGTAAATGCTAGAGCTTTGATTTTGTTGTTATGGGGATTTTCTTTGAGTTTTTTTTGTTTGGTAATTTCTTTGAATTTTTTTACTTTATACAGTTTTTAGTTACTTCATGAATGTTGTGTTTTGTGACATCAGGTTTTAACAAGCTGCTGAATTTATGTTATACTTTGGATAAGTCATTAACACCACATACATGGACAAGCCTCAGAGCTGTAATTCCAAAAAAGGCACATCTCCCAGCAGACTGAGACAGCTTACATTATTTTGGAAATCCTAGCTTCTTTCTGGATAACAGATCGTGCAAGGGCTTTCAAGGTCGTGGTCAAAAAGCTCATACTACAGGGATTTAGGGCTCCATCTAAAAAAGGACTTACACAACCCAAAGCACAGTTGATGCACTGGTAGGATAGTCTGGCAGGGAGAGAATTGTAGAAAGAAGAGACAAGAAAGCCTCTCTCTGTTTTTCTGCTCTCAGCAATACTAGCAGCAGAAATTGCTGGATTGAGGTATGGCTAGAACATCTGATTACTGTCCTTCTCTTGTACTATTTTGCTACCTTGACAATTTGCTTCCTGAATTGATGCCAGAAGGAGTTTCTCAACTGGGAAGGAATGGAAGAGGCATTTGAGATCCTGATCCCTGACAAGTAAATACATTTTGTATTAGATATCAAAAAGCAGAAGCAGTCAGGGAAACAAAGACCACATGCCAAGGCCAGTCTTCCAGAAGATTGTCTTATAGGTTGTAGTGTCTCTGCAAACTGCTCTTGATTGCTTAATATTACCATTTTCATCTTTCTTCAGAAGGCCTGTTTAGATGACCAGACTCAGAAGGAGGATAAGGAAATTGGGTTCCAAGTAGAGTTAAAGATCTTGCATTTTCCTCTGGAACCCTCTTGGAACAATGGATAGAGCTGTGTACACTAATTCAGGAGGAGCAAGCAATTTCCCAAGATCTGTAGAGGTGACTCTCACTGCATTTATAGGTGACTCTCTAACTTATGTTGGAGAATATAAAATCAAACCCTCTACTATTCTGCTCACTTCCGAATAGGTATCAAATGGTGTTTCTCTTCGGTGTGCAGTTTAGGTACACGGAATCTCATATGGGTATTCCTAGTCTCATGAAAGTAAATGTTCAGAAGTAGTATGCAGAGAGTTTAAAACTCTGTAGTCCATTAATAAGAAGCTTGGAGTTTAAGTAATTCTGAGCTGTGCAAGGGCTTTTTCATAATCTCAAACTCACATTGACCTGCAAAATTTAAATCCTTCTTTGGAAGTTTAAATCTTTTTTGTACCTAGGCTTCCCAATCTAATTCTTTTTGATGAGAGGGCTTTAACAACACACAAAGTACTTGGAATTTTATACTTGTGTATACAAAAATAGCGATAGAATTTAGCAATAAATTTCCGATCTTTGTCAAAGAGTTTAAGGGGATTTTGTTGCTTGCATACCATGCAGTATTCATCTTTGAGAGAACTCTTGACATTTTACTTTGTATTTATGTTTATATACATCTAAAAAAACTCCCACACCCCAAGCCATAGACATAAATCTACAGAGCTGCCAAATAATATTTGTCATTGTATTTTGGTAAGACAAACCTCCCTGACATACTAAAATCTCTGAACTGAACACTGATTTATATTTCACTTGAACCCCACACTACAAGAAGAGACATGAGGAAACAAGTGAAAACCAGAAGTTCTGACCTCCAAAACTGAGCAAGGTGAATATGTTTTTAACTTAATCTTTCAAAATGTGAGATGTATTGTTTACATTTTCTATCCCACTAATGTTTGAGTTTCTGTGTATATCTTTCATGAATGTGTGTCAATTCTGACCATTAAGACAGATCATTTTAAAGCTACTGAACAAAGTCCTTTGTGTAAATATATCTGATTTTTTAGTCTATAAGGGTAAGAATATTTGAATCACTGTAAATTTGACCCAATACAACATTCAGCAATTAAAAATACATTATTTTAAAAGTAATATTCTTATTACAAATGTGTAACCTATATTTAATTCCAGATACTTTTTGTCCCATTTTTCCTTTCTTTTTTTCTTTTTTTTTTTCCTTTCAAATCCTAAATCTGGAGTTGATATCCTGCAGGAATTAATGAATTGTTAGTTTTCTCCCTGCTTTTAATCTCAGGACTAAAATTAAATTGTGTGATTAGAATTGGCTTCCCACTGAGTTTTATTAGGATGCATTCTGATTTCTGTGTGAAACCCTGATGTTCTCCCATGTTCCATTAACAGGACGTGTATTTTGTGGCATTTTGTTATCCCACAGACTTCTGTTAAACTAATTATAAAGACATATAAGTTTAGATTTATTTTAAGTAAAGCCTTAAAACTACATCAAGTAGTTTTTCATGCACTCTGAAAGTGCATGAAATTGCTGTATATTGGCGGGGGTCGAGTGAGGGTATCAGATCTTCTCTGTGGTCATTTCTGCAGGCTGCAGTTGTTTCCATGCCTACTGAGCATGGGTAGTGAAGTAGTGGATGAACATTCTATCAAAGCATCTACCAGTAGGTGATACACTGCCTTCTCAGATTGCTGCTGATTGCCCCTGGGCTGTCCCACTGCCTTGCCAAACTCTCCTCTGGTACAAACTTTTGGCTGAAATCTGCCTGAGACTCAATACAGAAAATGCTGTATATAAATTACAGTTTATCTGCGTTTTTCCAGATTGCTCATTCACTGGTAAAAAACTCCCGTTCCTCTTTAGAAAGAAATCATATACCTTTCCCTCCCTTCTCTTTCCCTTTCTGCTTTTCCCATCTCCTTATGCTTTTTCTCACTTAAGTTAGCAACAGCAAGGATAACCCGAGACACGACTATGCATATTTATTTTATTTTGCTGTTTATTACTATTTCAAAAGAAAAGACTAAGGTTGTATTATTCTGGAGAACTGCATGACTAGTACTTGAGAAAGTACAGTACTTAAACATATTTAAAATAAGGACATCACCAGGGTAAACCACAAGAAAACAAGAAGAGGCAGCAGTTTAATCTTACTTCCAGGAGATAAATAGGGGTTTGGGTTTTCAATCTTTAAGTTGTTTGCAACCCTAAAGGACTATAGATAATTCCCTCAAGGCAGCATGAGAAACAAGAACAGCCATTATATACAGCTACTGAAAAATCTTATCTTAATATGAAAGATTCAGTTAGAAAATGAGTCTCCGGAGTGCCTTTCTAAGAATGATGCAATTAAATTACAAAAGACAGGATTTCAGGAGGCATTGTCAACCTTGCAGCAACCTGAACAGGAGACTTTCAGGTGCTTTCAGCAAATAGTAAACGCAATCAAAGGGTGAGAATTGTGATACTTCAGAATCCTCTCCGCCTTCAGTACAAGGAGTATGTTGAAAATGCTTTAGATCTCAGAATGTGAATGTGGTTGCTTCCAGGAATGTTCTGCAGCAGCTGTTAAACAGTGAAGATAACATGAACAGTTCCAAAACAAAAAGTTACCCAATAATATTGTACTTTATCCATTTTGAACAAGTGCACCCTGAAATATATAGCCAGAAGTTTTACACACCTAATGAGAAACCATGCTTCAAACACATTTTCCAGACCATGAAATAATTTTGGGGACATTACAACATTATAGACAGTCATGAGGAAAAGTAAATCCATAACTTTCAGTTTCAGCAATTTGTGAATTTTAATATACAAATAAAAAGTTAGCCACAGAGCATATATCAAATGGGAAAATACCAATCAAGGCTCCAAGATGTTACTGAATGGATAATTCATAAAATACAGCTCTTCTGATGAGCTATTAAAAGCTATATAAAATGGTAATTTCTGCAGACAAACACAACACAAACTAAAAAATAATGCAAAAAGAAAACATTTGTTTGGCAAAGTTAAGTTTTTGAGTTATGTTTAGAGAAGATGGAAGTTGGTAGATACATAGCTGTACATAAAATATCAAAATAATATAGAGGACTGAAAGACACATAGCTTTGGAGTTTTTGGTCTTTTTTTAACCACAATGCTATACAGTTAGTTTAGTGAAACAAAGCAGTGTAAATTTTTAACCACAGTACGATTGAGCAAGCACTGCAAAATAGATACAGGGGAACCCAATTTAGATACAGGGGAACCCAATATAGATACAGGGGAACCCTATTGTTTTAAGGATTAAGGACAAAACACCTGAAAGAGAGGAGGAATAATACTGAGTTAAGCTGGTTATGTGGTTTAGAGATAAGCCAGAGCCCCAGGGACACTGCCCAGAACCAGGAGGTGAAAGATGCAAGACGGAGGAAGAGTATTTATTTCAACACAAGATGTCTGGTCTACCACCAGAAGACCACCACTACAGCACACTGCACAGGCGCAGGGGGAGGAGACCTAATTTCCATATGAAACAGGGATAGGTTATGCCTATGTATAGGCGTATTGAGCAACTTAATGAATATGTAATGTTTTATTTTTTATAAGGCAGATGAAAGACTGCGTTGGTGTGCACGTTATTTTTGGAAGCACTAGCCCCTGTGCACCCACTGGCGAATAAACATACCTCCTCATAAACTCTCTGCGAGTTTTTGAGCTCATTTCCATGCATCAGGACAAGTAATTGAAGAAGCAAATAATTAATTGTAGGGAGAAGCAAATATTTTAATCTTATCCAAATTACAACTATAGCTTTACATGAGCTTGAAAGGCAATACTTTTCTACAGAGTCTAAAACAGAATTTTTGTGGGAACATATAATCATAGAGTCATAGAATGCCAGGTTGGAAGGGACCTCAAGGATCATCTGGTCTAACCTTTATTGGGGAAAGCGCAGTCTAGACAAGAGGAATCTGCCCAACTGGATCTTAAAAGTGTCCAGTATTGGGGAAGAAAAATCCCATGATAGATTTAAGCATTTTTGTCAGTAATAAAAACATCTAGAGAGAAATGTAAAAACAAAAATAGCTTACTAAATTCCAGTCAATAAAAAAAATCTTCAAACATAAATTAATGTAAATTTTTAATCTTAAATTTTGAAAGCTGTTTACATTAAATAGCTTTAAAATCTGTGCTCCTTATTGAGGTGCTAACTAGATATGATCTCACAGGGAAATTATGAAACCTAGTACTATCTAATTGTGCGGAAAGACTAATGAAGTAAATGTACAATTGATACAATCTATGGTAGCCAATTGTTAGAAGAATGGGTGCCTTCCCAATTAATATCACGTAGTTCTGGAAAAAACACTGTTCTCATTTATACAGAATCAAGGAAGTGATATATTTTTACTGAGACTTTTTGTAAATACAGTTAATCAGAATATATAATTGAGAATGATAGAGGCCCTAAGACCTCCCATGTCTTTAGGAAATTGTATAGCAATATTTCAAATCTACATTTATGTTCAGTATAATGGCTTGAGATTACTCAGCTAATTAATACTTCTTATCCTATTTGAATCAAATTTACAAATTGCCTGTTTAATCATTATTATTGACACAGTGAACTGGTTAAATTCATAAAAGATGATTTTCCAGTGCCCCAGGCACTGTTCCTCTCTTTTAACTTCTAACAGTGCACTGGCTATCAGTGCGCTGACTGCACAAAGCAGAATTGTAAATTGATGGGCCTGGAGGCCACCCACCCAAGGGTGCTAAAAGAGCTGGCTGATGTCATTGCAAGGCTGCTTTCCATAATCTTTGAGAAGTTGTGGAGATTGGGAGACGTGACTGAAGACTGGAAGAGGGCTAATGTCACCCCTATCCACAAGAAGTGTCCCAAGGAGGACTCAGGTAATTATAGACCTATTAGCCTTATGTCAATCCCTGGGAAGGTTATGGAGCAAATTCTCCTGGGGACTATGACAAGTAAACTGAAGCATGTAATTGGGAAAAGCAAACATGGATTCACCAGGGGCAAATCATGCTTGACAAACCTGATCGCCTTCTATCACAAGGTGACCCGCTTGGCTGATGTGGGGTGAGCAGTAGACATAGCCTACCTAGATTTCTCCACGGCATTTGACATGGTCCCCCACAGCCTCCTTCTTGACAAACTCACATGTTATGACCTAGACAAGTGGTCTGTACAGTGGGTGAGGAACTGGCTGACAGGCTGTACCCAGAGGGTAGTGGTAAATGGCTCATTCTCAAACTGGCAACTGGTCACAAGCAGGGTCCCCCAGGGGGCCCAGTGCTGTTTAATATCGTCATAAGTGACCTGGATGTTGGGATCAAGAGCACCCTGATGAAGTTTGCTGATGACACAAAAATAAGTGGAGTAGTTGACACTCCAGAAAGGAGAGCCACAATCCAGGAGGATCTGGACAGGCTGGAGGAGTGGGCTAGCAAGAACCATATGAAATTCAATGGAGACAAGTGTAAGGTCTTGCACCTGGGAATACATAACCCAGGAATGCAGCTCAGACTGGGATCCACCTG